>CM074454.1:632750-694680 GCA_037101425.1 Elopichthys bambusa
TCCTTCAGTTGTCTTTTCATCCCTTTGCAAATTTGCACATTTATTAATTGTTAAACATTCAAATTTAATCAGTTGTTTTAAATGTTTAAAATTTTTGATTATTTGATTATTTTTTATGTTTTTAATGTAATCATTTTTAGTGTTTTAAATTTAATCAATTATTTTAAATTTCATCAGTTATTTTGAGCATTTTAAATTTCGTCAGTTATTTTAAATATTTTAAATTTTGTCAGTTATTTTAAATATTTTAAATTTCATCAGTTATTTTAAGCATTTTAAATTTCGTCAGTTATTTTAAGCATTTTAAATTTCGTCAGTTATTTTAAGCATTTTAAATTTCGTCAGTTATTTTAAATATTTTAAATTTTGTCAGTTATTTTAAATATTTTAAATTTTGTCAGTTATTTTAAATATTTTAAATTTCATCAGTTATTTTGAGCATTTTAAATTTTGTCAGTTATTTTCAATGTTTTAAATTCAATCAGTCATCATCATTTTTCTGCAGGTGGAGAACATGTTGTATCCGAAGCTGATCTCACTAAACTGCGCCCATTTTGATTTCCTGGGCTGTAATTTCTCCGAGAAGAATATGTATGCTCGCGACAAACGCGATGGCCAGTCGAAAGAGGGCAGTGGACGTGTGGCCATTCACAAAACCATCGGCCTGACCCACAGGTACAGACCCAGAATCAAACTCAGTCAAATATTAACATGTGACATGCATTTGAACCAACATGTGTGTTTCCTGTCTTTAGTTACACACTGGAGTGCAACTACAACACGGGGCGGTCGGTGAACACCATCCCACCCGCCTGTCACGATAACGGGCGAGCCACGCCCCCTCCACCGCCCGCCTTTCCGCCCAAATACACGCCTGAGGTGTACGAACAGGTGGGCCGAGCGGTTGCCATAGCAGCGCTGGACATGGCGGAGTGTAACCCGTGGCCGCGGCTAGTTCTGTCCGAACACAGCAGTCTGCTGAACCTGCGGGCGTCCATCCTCAAACACGTGCGGAACAGCAAGGGCCTCACGTCCGACAACCGCAAGAACGGCAACACGAAAGCCAGCAGTCCGCCCAAACCTGCGTAAGACAGTATTTTCAGCTTCTTTTTACTGAAAGAGTGCGCTGCAGTTCACTTAATGGCCACCGGTGTCGCTAATAACAGGTTTCTGAATTCTACATACAGCCCCTTTAACTAAATGGGAAATGAATTAAAAACTATAATATTATATCAATGATACTAAAAGAACGCTTGTAAGGCCTGGTGTTTTTTCTGCATTACTATCTTCCTCCTGATGGATGTTTTCCGTCATGTGTTTTCTCAGAAGCCTGAGCACCTCTGCCTCGGAAAACTCCCTCAACCGGACGCGCAGCATGGCAAATGTTCAGGGCAGCCGGCAGACGTCTCCTCAGCTCAAGAGTTCTCCCAGCTTCACTTTCGGCAGCCCCGCCTGCGCTCACGGCCCCGGCGCACACCGGCCCCCGCACAGGAGCCTGGGGCCCGTCAGAGGTCAGATGGTTTTTATTTTGCTCCAAACACACTGTATATCCACATATGGGACGGCCTTCAGAGACAGATATTATGAAAAACAGCCATTTTGAATAATAATAATAATATTTTGAATCAGCTTTTACTTTTATATTTTCAGTTTTTATTTTAATTTAATTTAGTTTTAGTAATTTTGCAATGTGCTTGTGTCATTTTTTTAGTCATGTCAGCTTTATTTTTGTAGTTCATATTGTATTAAAGCAGCTTCACAGTATAAAGTGTTAATGCTGCAAAATTCATTAATTATATCATACAAATTAAATTTCAGTGGTAAAGCAGCTCTACAGAAGACAATAGTGTCGTTATTCAGATCAGTCAGTTTGAGTTTTCTTCATTTTTTTTAATATCTCTATTTAGCTTTTTTTTTATTTCACTTTTAGTATTTTTATTGCTTCAACTTCAGCTTATTTATTTCATTTAGTTGCCAAAGCAACATTTCTGATTTTTGGTTTTCATTTCATATTCAAGTTTTTCATCTAATATTTCCATTATATTTTATTATATATATATATATTTTATATATCTACCTATATATATATATATATATATATTTTTTTTTTTTTTTTTTATTATTATTATTTTTTATAGAAGCTTTTTTACGCCACTGAATAAAAAATTAAAAAGCGACTAATAAAATAATTATAAAAATGCGACTTTTTATCTCACAATTCTGAATAGTTTTTCTTAGAATTGCGGAAACAGACTTCTTTCATATATTTCAGCTTTATTTCAATTAACAATTTTTAAAATTAGTTTTAATGAAGTTTTCATTTTAGTTAAGACATTTCAGGTCAAATATGATTCTTCAGATCAGTTACATTTGCAAACTTTATAAAACTCGGTAAACAAACACAAGCGAATTGGCATGTTGTCACTATAACAAAGACTTTAGATACACACTCATATTACTCTGAATGGGGGAAAGTGCAATGCGGAATATGGCCTTCAAAATAAAAGAGCCAATCTGAAAATCTGATCACCATTGCAAAGACTTTTTCCTACTAAAAACATGATGATGAACGAATATTAAACTCAGAATGGCGACGTTTCTGACATGGTTTTAAACCCACAGTATCATGAGCATCTCAACAACAGTATCGCTCCTGTTCGCCTACTTACTGCATTGCTGAACAGATTCTTAAACAGATTTTCCTTTTTTCCTTTCCTTCTCCTTGTTATTGCCGGCAGCTTTCACCCTGTAGCCCAAGACTGGTGGTCACCCACTGAAGCTAAACAGGGTTGAGTCTGGTCAGTACCTGGATGGGAGACCTCCTGGGAAAACCAGGTTGCTGCTGGAAGAGGTGTTAGTGAGGCCAGTAGGGGGTGCTGCTCACCCTGTGGTCTGTGTGGGCCCTAACACCCTAGTGTAGTGATGGGGACACTATCCTGTCAAAAAGGACCGTCATTAAACCGAGGTCCTGACTCTCTGTGTTCGTTAAAAATCCCAGGATGGCCTTCGAAAAAGAGTAGGGGTGTTTTGTCCGACATCCTGGACAAATTTGGCCTCCTAGTCCTCCCCATATACTGATTGGCTTCATCACTTTTCTCTCTTCTCCACCAATCAGCTGGTGTGTGGTGGGCGTTCTGGCGCAATATGGCCGCCGTCGCATCATCCAGGTGGTGCTGCACACTGGTGGTGGTTAAGGAGATTCCCTCCTTCCATATGTAAATCCCTTTGAGTGCCGAGAATAACGGTATTTAAATGTAACAAATTATTATTATTAATATTATTTCCCCCTTTCTTTTTCCTTCTTTCCTTTTGTCTTCTTTTTCTGATACTGTAGTTTTATTAATATTTTTAGTTTTCATGTAAATTATTGTTTAATTTTTTAGTAATTTCATTATGTGCTTTTGTCATTTTATTATTATTTAAAATATTGCCTGGCATGATCCTTACATAAATTAGCATGTTGCTAGTATATTTTAGCACGTTGCTAGCATGAATTGGCATGTTGTTACCATGTTTTAACATGTTGCTAGCATGTTTCTAACATGTATCTAGCATGATTCAACACATTGCTAACATATTGCTTTTAATACATTGCTAGCAAGTTTTAACATCCTGTTAGCATTATTTAACACATTACTAGCATGTTTTAACATGTTGCTTACATGATTTAACACATTGTTGGCATGTTTTACCATGTTGCTAGCATGTCGTTATCTTGATTTAGCATGTTTTAACATGATTTAGCATGTTTTAACATGTTTGCTAACATGATTTAACACATTGTTGGCATGTTTTACCATGTTGCTAGCATGTCGTTATCATGATTTAACATGTTGCTAACATGATTCAACATGTTGTTAGCATAATTAGCTCATTTGTTAGCATGTTGTTAGCATTATTAGCACCTTGTTAGCACAAATTAACATGTTGCTAGCATGATTTAGTATTTTGTTAGCATGAATTAACATGTTTGCTAGCATGTTTCAGCATGTCTAAAGATAGTCGGTAAGCTTTGCTAGTGATGGACGGCTTAAATACTGTGTTATTGTAGAAAAGTTTTGACCCCCTCAACGAAAAAGTCTGTGGGATGTAGTTTTGATCGTCCGTTTAACGAGAATCGTAAGTCTGATCAAAGATAAATCATACCGAGTCAAAACAGTCTGAAGGTCTGACCCGAGTTTGCTAATTGTAACTTGAAAACTAATATTTAAAATTTAGTCTCAGAAGAAAAAGAAGAAGCGAAAATAGTAGATCGTTATGTTAGCTTTGTCAAGCCAACATAATAATAATGATCAATAACAAATATCAACTGTAGTAATAATACAGTTATACACAGATTTGTAAGTGTGTGTGTGTGTGTTTTGTGCCCTGCTGTAGACTGTAAAGCTCAGGAGAAGAGGCGTCCGCATCATCAGCACCAGCGGCTGTCCCTCCGCCAGCCGGGCACCGCTCGCGCCCCTCTCTCACCCTCCTCCTCCTCCTCCTCCTCTTCCTCCTCGTCCCCATCCTCCTCGTCCTCAGGAGGTGTCGGCGAGCCCCCGGGCCCCTGCTCCATCAGTATGGCAGGTCTGTACTCGCTCCAGCCGTCCAGCCTGGCTCAGATTCTGCCCTCCCTGCAGGTCATGCCCTGCCCCAGCCTGCTCTCCAACCTGCCCCCCCTGCAGGCCTACCTCAGCGACAGCAGGACGTCCCCGGGGCCCGCGCCAGAGTGACGGGCCCTCACTGTGTGTGTGTGTGTGTGTGTGTGTGAGAGAGAGAGTGCGTTAGATTTTACACCCACAGGGGTTCCCATGTAGCACCTGAGAAGATTATTTGACACGTTAATTTAAAAAAACAAGAGATTTTATTTATTATGACTAAATCTAGCGATATTGAGGCCTTAGATTCTACATTCATGTTTGAGTGGAATATGAGCTCAAACTGCACACGATTATGACTGAATCTCACGCAAACACAGCGTATTTCACCCCACAATGTTATTTTTAATTTATGCATAATCGGCATTGCAGGACGTCACCGTTTCAAATTCCCTAAAGGCGTTAAAGCCAGTGAAAGATGACGTCCTTATATGGTCACGCTGCACTTTTATTCTTTCTTGTGAATATATGGTCAGAATGAATGTATTGTATGGATCTGCTGCAACCATGTGAGTGTGTGTATGTGTGTTTTCTACTCTCTCCCACAGTTTCTGTTGTGGTTGTTTGTAATGATCTTGTGAGCTGTAACGTCCGTCCAGCATCATGTGACCACTAGACTTCATCTTTAATGCCTTTATTCTGACTGCCTTCTGCTGTATCATCATTCTCACAGTGTACGCAGGTGAATCTCACAAAAACTCATATTTACACCTAAATAAAAAAAGATCAAAATAATCAATTAGATTTTCTAGAAAAGAAATTATTATTATTTTTAGGACCAGTAAAGTTTTTTTTTAATTTTATATATATATTCTGACATTGCCTTCCAAATTATCCTTACTGTAATGAAGGATTTATATTCAATTGCAAGGTATACATTGTGGTATTGTGTACTAAATTTAAAATATTGATTTTGCTGATTTTAATTTTTAATTGTTGATTTTAAAAATATGTCTGAACATTAATAGGATCTATGGAAGCTTGTTTCCACAAATGAATAAAAAATAAAAAAGGTATACTGTATAAAAAGGTATATTGTGACTTTAACTCGCAATTCTGACTTTAAAACTCGCAATTCGGAGTTTATATCTCACAATTCTGACTTTATATCTCACAATTCTGACTTTATATCTCACAATTCTGACTTTATAACTCACAATTCTGACTTTATATCTCACAATTCTGACTTTATAACTCGCAATTCTGACTTTATAACTCACAATTCTGACTTTATATCTCACAATTCTGACTTTATAACTCGCAATTCTGACTATATAACTCGCAATTCTGACTTTATAACTCGCAATTCGGAGTTTATATCTCACAATTCTGACTTTATAACTCGCAATTCTGACTATATAACTCGCAATTCTGACTTTATAACTCGCAATTCGGAGTTTATATCTCACAATTCTGACTTTATAACTCGCAATTCTGACTTTATAACTCGCAATTCTGACTTTATAACTCGCAATTCTGACTTTAACTCGCAATTCTGACTTTATAACTCGCAATTCTGACTTTATAACTCGCAATTCTGACTTTATAACTCACAATTCTGACTTTATAACTCGCAATTCTGACTTTATAACTCGCAATTCTGACTATATAACTCGCAATTCTGACTTTATAACTCGCAATTCGGAGTTTATATCTCACAATTCTGACTTTATAACTCGCAATTCTGACTATATAACTCGCAATTCTGACTTTATAACTCGCAATTCTGACTTTAACTCGCAATTCTGACTTTATAACTCGCAATTCTGACTTTATAACTCACAATTCTGACTTTATAACTCGCAATTCTGACTTTATAACTCGCAATTCTGACTATATAACTCGCAATTCTGACTTTATAACTCGCAATTCGGAGTTTATATCTCACAATTCTGACTTTATAACTCGCAATTCTGACTATATAACTCGCAATTCTGACTTTATAACTCGCAATTCGGAGTTTATATCTCACAATTCTGACTTTATAACTCGCAATTCTGACTTTATAACTCGCAATTCTGACTATATATTTGCAATTCTGACTTTATAACTCGCAATTCTGACTTTAACTCGCAATTCTGACTTTATAACTCGCAATTCTGACTTTATAACTCGCAATTCTGACTTTATATCTCGCAATTCTGACTTTAACTCGCAATTCTGACTTTATAACTCGCAATTCTGACTTTATAACTCGCAATTCTGACTTTATAACTCGCAATTCGGAGTTTATATCTCACAATTCTGACTTTATAACTCGCAATTCTGACTATATAACTCGCAATTCTGACTATATATTTGCAATTCTGACTTTATAACTCGCAATTCTGACTTTAACTCGCAATTCTGACTTTATAACTCGCAATTCTGACTTTATAACTCGCAATTCTGACTTTATATCTCGCAATTCTGACTTTAACTCGCAATTCTGACTTTATAACTCGCAATTCTGACTTTATATCTCACAATTCTGACTTTATAACTCGCAATTCTGACTTTATAACTCGCAATTCTGACTTTATATCTCACAATTCTGACTTTAACTCGCAATTCTGACTTTATAACTCGCAATTCGGAGAAAATAAGTCAAAATTGTGAGATAAAAAGTCGCAGTTACCTTTTTTTTATTTCTTATTAACTGGCAGACACAATGGGAAAAAAATCTTGATGGTCCTAAAATTGGCTTCGCTAAATATGGAAAAAATATATTTTTGTTTTCTTCTTATTTTTGCGGTGAGATATGACCTGCATTTTTTTGTGAGATTCAATGTGTGAGTGTGCAGATATCATCTGTAATGCACAGATGCAGCTGTCTAAAATCCCAGAATTCCTTCAGCACTTGTCAGATGTAAAGCGCATCCGTAAAAACTCGCACCCGGCGGTTCAGAACAACCAGTTTAACACTCATTAACCATCTCAGCAGAAGCGTGTGTAACTAATCTAACTGTGTGTGTTAATGTAGCGTGACGCATTCGGACAGATCTGATGCTCGCTGTCGTGTCTCGTCTCTGCTGTGATGATGTCATGTGATGTTACTTCCTGTTCCTGTTCTCTCTACATCTCTGACTTCATCTTTTCTCATCCTGAAGCTGTGCTCTCATTGTGGATCTGATGGTTTGTTCTTCTCATCCATCTCTGAATGTATAACAGTAGCTCATCGCGCTAAAACGATGCAATAATCTGTAAACCACATGATGGTGTGCTCATTTATTAATGTATCTTGTACTGTGTGCTTCGTGAGCTGATAGAAGTATCCGGGCGGTTCATCTGTTCATCTTTTCTCTAATAAACATCCTTCTGTTTGAACTGCTTCTGTGACCTTTGGCCTTTCTTTATCATTCCTTCTCTTCTCTGTGGCGATGTCCTTTCAGTCTGTCCAGTCCCAGGCACATTTACACATGTGCAGCTTATGCAAAACTAAATACAAAATTGTATTTTTTATCATATATAAAAAATATTGTATATTATTAAATCCACAAGTCACTGTGAATGTGGCTCCCATGAGCTGTGTTGCTATAGTTACCAGCTTGTTCCACTGTTACCATGGTTACCGTGAATGGTTTTTAATGAGGTAACCCTCTCTGTGTTGTTGCCTAGGCAACAGCTGCCCGGAGTTCCGCCCAGCCGGCCAGACTAAAGAGATGCGTGGTGGGCGGGGCAAGGCTGGTCGATCAGGCCCCGCCCACTCTCAGGCATCCTATCCGAGGATAGCGTTCACAGCACAGGTAGAAACACACATTTACTAGAGCTGTTCATAAACACAGATGGCTTATGGATTGAAATACTGTTGGGAATGTTTTCTAGGAACCGCTGCGGGAATCTCTGGACATCCTGACGTCTATAGAGTACAGCAGGTGAACATCATCACATGATACTTACTGTAGAGAGAACACGTATGTATGTATGTATCTAGACAATGATTTAGCAGACACGGACACTTGACCTGATGAAGCACATTCACACGTTCAGAAGAGCGACTGAAGTTTGCAAATGTATTTTCTGGTTTCAGATGCGAGCTGCAGCCTCGGCCCAGCCGTATCCCGGTGCGGAAGGACGTTCAGTCCGTGGTCGTCCCTCTTACGGGCCACGAGACGCACAGCATGAGAGTGTGGAAACTGATCAAACCCGGCATCAAGAAACACCTGGCGGGTCAGAGTCCCTCTCACACAAAATCAACCCTATAAAACCGTCCTGCTGATTATTGGCTGCTTGTGATTTGAATATTCATGCATGCATTTTAACTCAGGATCTGCTGTTTTTAGGTGTTTCTGCGAAAGACGGTTCATTGCGTCTGGCAACCAAAACTCTGCTGAAGAGCTCTGGAGACGCTAGAGACAAACACACAAACAGGTGACAAGATACTAGAGCAGGTTTTCCTGCTTGAATGTTGATTATTTTCCTCATATTCTCCATTGTTGCAGCTCCTCTCTTCCCAGTCTGTCAGTAACGCTCTGTTTAGTTCCTGTCTCTATGAAGCCCCGCCTTCTAAAAAGCACAGTGTGCTCTGATTGGTCGGCTGGAGCTGGACGCTATTAATATTTAAAGACTTTCATCTCAACAGATCTTTGCAGACCTGAGAAGCTCTAATGGGTCATCTACAGTAGCTGCTCGTGTTTAATGGAGACTGAAATGTGGTGCTTTCCCAGCATTCAGCAGTGCTGTGGCTCTTTTAATCCTCCATAAGCACAACTACACTAAAACAACAACATGCTCAGCATCGTGTTGTGTTTCTAAAGAAACCCTTTTAAATGTGTGGCTTCGTTTTGTGATTGAAAAATTATGTTGTGGCAAAATTGGATTGTGGTGCTTATTACAGTTCAGAAAAACTGACCAAACTGTGTGTTTATGGTGCATTTAGAAAGCAATAAACATAAATGCGTATTTACGAAAAAAGTGCCGACTTCGTTATTTAAATCAAGAAAAACACACACACAAACAAAGCCTCTCGCACTTTTACAATTTATTCCCATGATTTTCATACAAAACACACATTTACAGGCTGGGTCATCCTCCGATTCTCTCCGTTCCACATCCTGCAGGAGGAAACATCAGTTATTCCCTTCATTATTATCAGACATAATGAAGTGTTGATGGTGTGCGTCTGCTCACCTCTCAATCTCACTCCAGTTTCTTAGGGTTGTTCACGGCCACATAGTGATACAGAACCACCAGCAGGAAGAGCGACACGCCCAGCATGTTGGCGAATATGGCCAGCTGTACGTCCGTCACCATCACGCTGCAAAATATCACGCGTTTACTGTGCTACTGTTTGATTACTGTATGCGTGTACTATGGTATTACCTTCATTATAGCAGCTATAAAAGCATATTAATTATAAGGCAGCACAATAGAGTGCATTAGTGCCCGCCCACTTTTTCAGCAACGTCGGTTCCGGAAGTATTTTTCCCCATTCATTTCTCCCATAGGGATTTTTTTTTTTAAAGTATTTTTTTAAGGGTTTTAACCAGCTACGAGGTAAATCATAGCATTACAAACTTTGATTTGAAGCAAAAAACTATTTAAAAAACACAAAAGGTACACGATTGTGAACTTAACGGCTTTAGAGAGGGGAAAAAACTACAATCCCATGAAGCACTGCGAACAGCACACTCGAATTAAAAACGTAGAAATATAAAACTACTCATTTAAAGACATTGATTATATCTATAGAAACAATATGTTTTAAGTTTATTGCAAATACATACAAATATTTAAGTATTTTGAGAGCGTAAGGAGATCGACTCGATTACGTCATTCGCAGTGCTGCACGGCAGCTCTGATTGGTGTAATTTTCTGTACAGCATCATGGGTGATGTAGTTTTTCAACCTGCCGAATTCTGCCCTTAAAAACGATTTTTTTTTTCTTTAAAAAAAAAAAGCTGAAATAAAACGAGCTGACGTCTTTAGCAGAAGCAAGTTTAATCGATTAACAAAATGGATGCTGTTTGTACTTCCGGAACCCGACTGCTGAACACTATTGTACTGGAGAAATATATATATAATTTTCATTTTTTGCAGCAACTGCATATACTTTATAGCGCAATTCAGATGCCGCAGTGCTGAACGATTACATACTGATTTATAATAACAATGAAATGGTATTTTAAGGCATTTAAAAGACGATGATAATATTTATGAAGTGCAACACACATCATGATCAGATGTGATGTAGCGACATGAGAATCTAATACAGGGAACATTAAAGATCAGAACTGCTGCCCGAGTCATTGATGCTTTCACATATTATAGTTTAATTTACTGTATTACTCACAATTATTGTGTTGGTTATGTGATGTTTATGATGAATCTGCTCGCAGCTCGAAAGTTCCTGCGCTGCTGAATTCCGGGATTGAGACACGTCACGTACATACGGGTCTCTGAAGACGTCACATCCTGAATAAAGCACTGATTTTTTTTTATTTTTTTATTTTTTACAGTTATTAATCTAATTCAAGGATTTTCATATGGATTCAGATGGTTTGCGTTTTTTTAGTTGAAAAATAAATAAAAAATATATTTTTATTATTAAGCGGAACGCGTGTTTTTTCTTCCTGACCGCTAGAGGCGCTGATGTGATTCTAGACGCTCGAGCCCTCCAACAGGCGCGAGTTCAAATATTCAAACTGAGGGTTTACACAACAAAAACATCTGCAAAACAACAGATTAGACATATAAACATCACTTCTTTACACATCGAGATACATATAACATACGTAAGTAACAATTGCTCCTCATAAACTGTAGCGCTTTGATGTCAGAGTTGACATTATTTTTTGTTTTGTTTATCTGATAGTGGATACTTGTACTTTAATATGTTGAATAGGATATGATATATGTATATATACTAACGTACATATGTATAACATTTATGTATCTTACTATATGAATATAGTAATTGTTGAATATGATATACTAAATAATAAAATGTTTTAAACAATATAGTGACAGTAGTGTCATATTTCTATTTGTAATATATATATATATATATATATATATATATATATATATCTGTGTGTGTGTGTATATATATATATATATAATTTGTTTCAAAGATATCAGAGCTGTAGATTGTGATATTCTATATAATATTAATTTGTTTGTCTCGTCTGAAGGTGATGGGGGTTTCTGAGCTCTGGTCCATACTGGATCCGGTCCGGCAGTCTGTCCCGCTCTACAGTCTGGCAGGAAAGACCCTCGCCGTGGATCTCAGCCTGTGGGTCTGTGAGGCCCAGCATGTGCAGGGCATGATGGGAAAAGTCACAAAGCCGCATCTCAGGTGAGTCTGAAATCACGTCTGAATGGTATGATTTCAGAGTCACTCACATGATGTCAGTGACGTGTCATGCGTGTTGTACAGGAATCTGTTTTTCCGCGTGTCCTCGCTCACTCTAATGGGTGTGAAGCTGGTGTTTGTGATGGAGGGAGACGCTCCTAGGATCAAAGCCGAGACCATGAGCAAACGCACTGAGATGAGATTCGGCAATCTGAAGGCCAAGAGCGTCCCGAAACCAGCAGCTGCCAAAAACACCAACAGAGGCCGATTCAAGGCCGTTCTGAGAGAGGTGTGCATGCGTTTATTCAGCTGATTAATGCGCCCTGTTATGCTTTTTCAAACAGCCTGTATTACGTCGTTTTTGTCTCCTAAAAGGAAGAATTGATTCTGAACTGCCGAAGCGAGTCAGATCTTATTATTCAGATATGATAATGAGTGTTTGGTTTCTGACCAGTCAGAGCTGAGCAGCTCTCAGAAAGGTGGGGTTTAGAGAGACTGAATCCTCGAATTAACCGTTTCAGACACTGTGAGAAAAGAGCTGATGCTGCAGGATATTATGAGAAAATTAAAGTGTTTTTTGACTTTAGATGCATGTGAACCTGTTATAGGAGACTCTAAACAATATTAGGAACCCTTAAAATAGTATAATAGGAGCACTTTAACTTTACTTTCCCCAAATCCTGCATGAAACTCTCTTCTCTGCAGTGTGCGGAGATGTTGGACTGTCTGGGTGTGCCGTGGGTGACGGCGGCCGGTGAAGCGGAGGCCATGTGTGCGTTCCTGGACTCTCAGGGTGTGGTAGATGGCTGCATTACTAATGACGGCGATGCCTTCCTGTACGGCGCTCGGACCGTTTACAGGAACTTCAACATGACTTCTAAGGTTCCTCTCATGGCTTAGACTCTAAACATGCCCTGTACGTCAGCACGCGCTCACGTGTGTTTGATGATCCCGCAGGATCCTCAGGTGGACTGCTATCAGATGTCTCGCGTTCAGGCTGAACTCGGGCTGGCCAGAGAGACGCTCGTGGGTCTGGCCATCTTCCTGGGCTGCGACTACATCCCGAAGGTGCGAACGGCAGAACCTAGAAAAACAATTTTTAGTAAGATTGCACTGACATGATGAAGCTCTGAAGTGTTTTTATCTCCTGCAGGGCGTCGCTGGAGTCGGTAAAGAACAAACACTGAAGCTGATTCAGAGTCTGAGAGGACAAACTCTTCTGCAGAAGTATGAACCGTTCTCATGCTTATTATTAAACATCACTTAAACTTCAAAACATATAAAATATTCAAAGTAGGATCAAATACTATAGAAGTATATCAGTGATACTGAAACAACAATAGCCCTTTCCAGTATAAACTGCTTAATTTCTTATTTATGAACAGAAACTGTGAGTATTGATATTAAATAATTACACATTCAGTTGAACTTTATTTTGTGACTTCAGGAGTTTGAATTAAAAACATCAGTTCTTTAGGGGAGGGGAATTTATTTATTTATTTTTTTTATTATTATCATTTATTTTATTATATTATGTAAGAAATAAATTTTTGTTTATATCATGATTTAATGTGTTTTTAGTATTTAGTTATTGAGGGGAGGAAAAATATTTTTATTATTATGTTATTATTATTATTATTATTATTACAATGTATTTTTACTCTGTTATATTTTATTATTTTTATATTATTTATTTTTATTATATTATGTAAGAATATTATAATTATTGATTATTTTATTGTATTGTATTATGTTTATATTATTTATTATTTTGATAATATTATGTAAGAAATACATTTTTGTTTATATCTTGATTTTATGTGTTAAAAAAATATTTGTTATTATTATTATAATATTAATTTTTATTATTATTAAACAATTTAATTTTATTGTATTATATTTTATTTTTTATAGTATGTATTTTTATTATGTAAGAATATTATTATTAATTATTTTATTGCATTGTTTTATTTATTATTTTTAGTATATTTTGTAAGAAATACATTTTAATTTTATGTTTTTTAGTATTTAATTATTGAGGGGAGGAAAATATTTTTATTATTTTGTTATTATTATTACAATTTATTTTGACTGTTATATTTTAGTATTTTTATATTATTTATTATATTATGTAAGAATATTATAATTATTGATTATTTTATTGTATTGTATTATTTTATATTTATTATTTTTATGTAAGAATATACATATTATGTAAGAAATACTTTTTTGAAATACATCTTGATTTGATGTGTTTTTTTAGTATTTAGTTATTTAGGGGAGGACATTTTTTTATTATATTATATTAATTATATTATATATAAAATACATATTTAATATTTTTTTAAAAAATATGTATTTTAATTCAGAGTAAAGCACAGCTCTAGATTTATTTGAGGTTATTTTGGTTTCCTCACAGTAATCTGGGTTGCATTTTTATTGCATTATTATAAAATAGACAATTCTGGCTTGAAATTGTGTTTTATATCAGAGTTGAGTGTGTTTCTCGCTCTGCTGCAGGTTCGATGAGTGGAGCTCAGACAGAGCTGAAAGGTCAGAGGTCGCGGTGAAGAAGGTCACCCACTGTCTGGTCTGTCGACACCCTGGTCAGTTTCATCTGATCCGATGACAGAAATCCCTTGAACCGGAGGTTTATTGAGCTTGATCACATTGTTCCTCGTGTCTTCCAGGCTCTGCTAAATCTCACGAGCGCGGCGGCTGTGTGTTCTGTCAGAGCGAGCGCTTCTGTTCACCGCAGGACTACGATTCCCAGTGTCCCTGTGACTGGCATCGCACTGAACACACTCGCCAGGCCTCCTCCGTCGAAGCCAACATCAGGAAGTACGATTAGCACTGTAAACATGAGCACAACGCTAGAGCTTAGGGGTAATAATTTCAGTGTCTGTGTCATGTTGACAGGAAGACGCTGGCGAGTGAGCAGTTCCCGTTTACAGAAGTGAGTCCTAGTCTAGAATTTTCAGCATCATTTCTCCAGTCTTCAGTGTCACTCATTTGGTGTTTGCTGATGTTTCAGATCATCAGTGAGTTTTTGGTGACGAAGGACAAACCCGTGCCGCCCTTCCGGAGGAGGAAACCAAACCTGCCGCTGATGCAGGTAAGGCTCTGAGTGTGTGAAAGCTTTAGTGTAAATGGACGGTGTTTCCTGAGGACTGATGGATGATGAATCCGCAGGCGTTTGCTCTGGAAAAGATGGACTGGCCCAAACACTACAGCAGTGAGAAGATCCTCCCGCTCATGACCTACACTGAACTGATGAACCGACAGAGAGGCAGAGACTCTCACAGCCTCATACAGCCTATAAGGTGTGTATGTATATAGTATGTATATACAATAATTTTTACCTGTATTTTAATTTGTTCTTATTGTTATTAAATGTTTTTCATCTTCTTCTGTTAACATCTTTCTCTCTCTTCTCGACAGAATATATAAACCTCGTATAAAGAACGGCGTCTCCTGCTTCGAGGTCATCTGGACGAAACCAGGTGAAACAAACAAACAAACATTTATTCGATTCTATCAGTAGATTTCATTCCACAATAATATAATAACATGCAACATTAAATGTAAGCAGCTTGTGAGTGCTTGAGTTTGATCTGTGACCCTCATGAGTGTCGTGATGTGAGCGTGTGACGAGCTTGTTAGTGTCTTGTTGTCAGGTCAGATCAGGAGGGGTCGGGGGTCACAGGTGACGGAACAAATGTATCACCGTTAGGTGCTAAAAGAGCTTCCTCCAGACACCCTCAACAGCCCGAACCCCCACAATCCACAGCTCTGCTCGTAAAATATTTATTATATCTTTAAAACAGCTTTAAAGAGGCTTCACTCGCGTAACGTTGGAGAACAAGTGCTCTCGCTTGAGATTCATGGGCAAATGGAAGTGATGAAACGTTTTTAAATGCTAAAACAAACCCTAAAATCCTTAATCCTTATTATGATGAATGACTGTGTTTGAGTTGTTGTTAATGATAATAACCGTGTGACAGATCATTATGTGTTCACTGACGGCTGTGAGGAGCAGACGGAGGTGCGGACGGTCGAGGAAGAGTCTCTCTTCAGCATGGTGTTTCCCGGGATCGTACAGGACTTCCATCGGGAAAGAGCTGAGGCTCAGGAGAACAAAATGAAGAGTACGTGCTTTCATTCAAAACTAATAAAGCTCTGTAGATGCGATCTGTTCCTGTGGGTAGAGCTGAAGCTGTGAAGGTCAAGCGATCTTCCTGTGCGTCTGGCAGCGAGAGCAGGTGAGCGCTGGGTGTTTTTCCTGTGTTGAAGGACGGGATCAAAGAGTTTGAGCTCAGAAGCATCTCACACCCACGCCAGCGCATCCCGACAGCTCACGCACACACACACACACACACACACACACACACAGACAGACGCTTTGATTACCGCGAGGTGTCGCACAGAAGTCGCTGTCGGTTTCACCCTGATATCACACTTTATTATCCTCAACCAAAACTATTGAGAACATTCCTGTTAAACTTCATATCATTAGAAATGCTGTCTGGGAAATAAACTGAAACTACGTTGAAGCACTAAAATTAACTGGAAATTAATAATACAAATAAATTCAACCTAAATAGCAAGATTTAAAAGAGAACTAAATGTTAAAAGACAAAAGTGAAACTAAAATTAACATGAAATTAACATTTCATCAACTACAACTATTTAAAAAACATTTATGTTAATTTAACATAATAAATGTTAACAGGAATAATATATATATATATATATATATATATATAAAAAACAAAAACTAAATAGTCTTAAACTGCAACATTACTAAAACTTTACTTAAAATTATAATGAAAACAGAAAATATAAAAACTAATTAAAAATATTAATAAATGCCATAATAGTGTATTAATGATACTAAAATAACACTGGTGAACATTTGTGGCAAAAAGACCCGCCCAAAAAAACATTTAATTAAATAAGGAATAATCAAAATAAAATAAATTTTAATAAGAATTATTTATTTATATATATAAAATTTTAAAAAGGAAAATGTAAAAATAAATATAAACAACTTTATTTTATTTTATTATTTCAGTTTAATTTCAGTTTAAGTTGAAGTATTAATTACTAAAATGAAACAAAAATAAAATGTAAATAGACATATTTTTAAAAATAAATAAATATGACATTACTAAACCTAAAAATAACATATATAATGAATTAAAAATATTAATAAATGCCACAATAGTGTATTATTGATGCTAAAATAACACTGGTCAAAAAGACTCATTTTTAGTCGTTTCTGTGGCCGAGCCACCAAATACAAACAGTGTTGAAGTTACAAAAACAATGTCCTTTTTAAAGCATGAATTAATGTTTTTAATTGTTGTAAAGTCAGCATGAAATGGAAATTGCGATCAATTGTGTGTTTGTGTCTCAATTGCTGCAGAAAAGAAGCCGAAAGTGAAGAAAGAGAAGCCGGCCGATTCCCATGATGCCGTGTTGGATCTGTTTGCTCAGATGTCTCTGCAGACGGACACGGATCCAGATGCCTTTTTATCCAGTGGATCTACCCAGAAACCACCACAGCCTGATTCCCCTCCGTCCCCTGAGATCCCAGCTCATTGCTCTCCTCCTTCCCAGAATTCCCCTTCGGTGTCTGCTCTGATTGGCCAGCTGCATCTCAGCAGTATAGACTGGGACTCTTCCTCGTTCACAGCCTCTCCTTCCTCAAGCGACAAGACTGACCCGAGACCTGCGGAAAGCTCGACTTGTTCTCTCAAGGAGCGGATAATGGTGAAAAACACCCGGACGCAACATCCCAAGTGTCCTGAATCCCTCCGTTCAATCTCATCAGCGCCGTGTAAAGCTGCAGGTACAATAACCAAAACCCCTATAAACCTTGAGCAGAATCCCACCAAAAAACCTGCAGCAAGGCCTCTGAAAACCACTGGAGGAACGGTGTGTAAGACGAGCCGGATCAGTGATGACAGCGACATGGAGAACCGACCTGGATCACAGAAGCCGAGAAGCAAAGTCAAGGTCACGTCCAAACCACAGAGATCCGGAATCCCCCAGAAATCCCCCAATCATGACCAGATGAGGAGCATTCCTGCTAAAACCCCAGAAAAACCAGCCAACCTCGTCCAGGTGCATCATGGGAAGATTGAGGATGAGGATTCGGACGCTTCGGTGGACAGTCCTCGACCGCTGGCTGAGAGGCTGAAAATGAGATTCGCAAAGTGAGTGGTGAAGCACAAGTGACTGTTCGTTTGAGAGAATAATGTTTGACGTTGAATAAATTAGTTTTATTTTTTATGCAGTTTTTTTGTGTTTGAATTATTTTTAGTTTTCATGTTCATTTCAGATTTACATTCAGTAATTTCCCTGTTAAATTAAATCATGATAAGTAGAGATTGCAGTGAAGAATAAAACATCCTCTTCTGCTGAAAGAACTTGTCAAAATAACATTAGGATAAAAGTAACAGTCTGGTCCTAATAAGGGCATAAACGCCTGGCACTTCCTGTCAGGCCTTGATCTTGAGTGACAGGTGTCACACCTTCCCAGACAGCTGCGTCCTGCTGCGACACACATCATCAGCTCACATGCGTGTTAAACATCAGTGCACATCATTAAACACCAGTTTATTAGTGATTCGTCAAGACGTTATAGATGGGTGAGTTTAAAATGCTTTTAGGAAACATTTTAATAGCTTTAAACTTTAACTTTTGTCTCTCGTTACTTTTAAGAATGCCGAAATTTGCCAGAATTAAAAAAAAAAATCTTCTACAATTGAAATCAGGAAAGAAAAGCATTCTTTGCACTTATCATTATCAGTTAATTTGACTTTAATATTTACATTTTTATAATAAAAAGAATGACTTTCCCCAATACTGCAGTCATTACCATCAAGTATTTTATAGAAAATATATAAAAATAAAAATAATATAATGTTTATAATATAATATATATTTTGAAAAAATATATCCACAATATATAGTATTTTATAGAAAATATATAATAATGTTATAATGTTTGTAATATATATTTATCCACAGTACAAACAATACATACTTATTAGAAAATAAAGAAAAGTAATATAATATTTATAATGTTAGATGCAGGTAAAAGTGCCTTTTCCCAATTAAACGATATGTTAATTAAAAGCGCAGTATCTGTGAAGTTTGTGTGATTCACTGCGCTCGTCTGATCGCATCAATCCGCTAATTGTCGTCGTGTCGACTTAAAGAGTCATTTCCCACAAAAGGGAATCTAATTATTTTCTTTTCACTTACACATTATCCGCCAACATCACCTTATTCGCACCCGGGTGGCAAGCGCGCGTCCGTCTTGTGCGCAGGCGCGCGTCTCTTTGAACCTCGCGCTCGTAAAGTTCTGGGGTATAAAAGCGACGTTCTGCCACACTGGGTGGAAAAGCTGAACGAGGATATGGCGCAGGTTGATGTCGATGTGTTCACGGCGAAAGTTTTGTCCCAGTGGGACTGGAGCAGGGAGGACAGGACGTTTGGCGACTGCAGCGCGTCCTCGCCGGAGTCCGAGTCGTTCGACTCCGTGTGCTCGTCACCGGACGCGCGCTCCAGCAGCGGAGGATGTGAAGCGTACGGACGCAAAAACTCCGAGCAGCAAAAGCCCAAAGTGAAGATGAGCGTGAAGAGGAGGATGAAGGCCAGCGAGCGCGAGAAGCTGCGCATGCGGAGTCTGGCGGAGGCGCTGCATCAGCTCCGGGATTACCTGCCGCCGGTGTACAGCAGGAGAGGACAGCCGCTCACCAAGATCCAGACCCTCAAATACACCATCCAGTACATCAAAGAACTCTCCAGCATCCTCGAGCAGCAAGAAGGACATGCGCGGATTTGATGGGAGCAAAGGTTCTGCAGAAGAACCCAAGAACCTGTTCTTAAAGGAACCCTTTTTTTCTTAGTGTGAAGAACCCTTTTCCACTATTAAGAACCTTTTGTGCAATGAAAAGATGTTAAAAGTTCTTTGTGGAATCATCCAGCTGACAGGAAACGTTCCCACAACGTTTGTTTAAACGTTAAGATAAAATGTTCTTTAAATAACATGATCTCTTAAAGGGACAGTGCACCCCAAAATTAAAATTTTGTCATTTACTCACCCTCAAGTTGTTCCAAACCTGCATGAATTTCTTTGTTCTGCTGAACGCAAAAGAAGATATTTTGAAGAATGTGGGTAACCAAACAGTTTTTAAACACTATTGACTTCCATTATATGGGAAAAAAAATACTATGGAAGTCAATAGTGTTTAAAAACTGTTTGGTGTTCAGCAGAACAAAGAAATTCATGCAGGTTCATGCAGGTTTGGAACAACTTGAGGGTGAGTAAATGATGACAGAATTTTAATTTTTTTTTTTGGTGCACTGTCCCTTTAACGTTGTGAGAAAACGTTCAGAGAACATTTTTTAGAACATCCTTATGATGTTATTTGTACTTGACAAATGTTAACGTTAACCTTCTTGAAATATTACAAATGAATGTTCAAAGAATGTGAGTAAAAGGTTAGGAGAATGTTGTACTATAACATTTCAAACAACGTTCTAATCACAACGTTTTAAAAACATTTAAAAGCACAAGGTTTTTAGAACATACATTCGATGCCGATAGAGAATCTTTATTTTTACAGCTGATTTTGATTTTAGGCTGCTTTTGTACAGACTTTATTTTTTCTGTTTGTTTGTTTGTTGTTTATCCACTCTCTTGTTTTTATGATGTAAATATTTCTTGCTGAAGCTGGAGTGGACTGTCTCTGTCTAATATTAAGAGTGTCTTTTAAAGTTAAAATTTAAAATAGCTGAATAAACGTCTTGTTCGTGTTGATAACTGTTTTTTTTGTTTTTTGTTTTTTAATTTTATGTCAAGATAAAAGTGATTTTTTTTAAACTAAAACGTTAAAATATAAGTGACTGTGTTTTTGCTTTACCTTTATTTATTTTTTATTAAGAAAACCAAAAATACTGCAACAAAATGGCATTCAGTTTACTCTTACTCTATAACAAGGGCTTAGACAAAAAGAAATATAAAAAAAAGAAAAGAAAAAAGAAATATCTGCACAGGCTCAAACGAATTATAGATTTTTATTTTTAGCTTTTTACAGGGCTTTTAGACATTGTACCAAATAGATCTTAAAGATTACAAACAAGAGAGATTTTTAAAAAATCTAAATTTGTAATAAAAATAATGAAAAGTAGCAATAAAACCTGTTTACGCACAACAGCGACTATCATGACGTAGTTGTAGCGACAGGACCACTGGCCAATCACAGCGCGCCTGTGTTCGGCTCGGGCGGGGCCTGGCGGTACAATGACGCTCTGACAAAGAGAATCAGCGTTCGATGTGACGGTGCGGCGCGGGCCGCCATTTCAAAGCCGAATGAACGCGCGAGGTTTCACGATTTAATAGACGGATGCTTGTTTTTTTTAGAGTAAAGTGAAGAACGCTTTATATTTTAAAGGCTTGTCTATTAGAAGAGCTCTCAATCTCATAAGGTAAGTAACGGAAGAAACGCTATGAGCTCGAAATAGAGCGTTTGTGTGTTTAATGTCGGTGAGCCGTTAAATCCCTCATTCGCCTTCGTTAATTCTATCGAATAACTTCAGCTGCTCCGGTCGTTTAGCCTTTAGCAGTAAATATGTTATAGTTCATTGTTTATTTGATTTCGTTCAGCTGTGGTGAATGATTTTTAAGCCTCCAGTAAATCTCTGAATGTATGAAATTAATGAATTAAGAGCTTGTAAATCCCGCTTAAATCATCAAATTAATGTAACTCAGTGTTATTTTGTGGGACTGAGCACATTTTCACTAACACTAATCATTATATTCAGGCGTAATAACATAATAAACAGCGAGAAAATACATTTAACAAAACACGATTGTATAGTATCAAGCTTTTGAATTCCTTATACTACATAGAAATGTTAAAATTTGAAAGTGGACCAGAGATATTTATGATATCATCGTGCACTCGGGGGTGTATGCAAATTATTATCCAATAAATGCGTTCTGCAACGAGAAACCCCTCCCCCTACCAATATCAGATAGCAATTCAGGGTTCGTGGATTTTATGTAAATTAAAGCCTAATTAAAATATCTGTTATTTATAAATATATTTGATATGTCCCGCCTCAAAGTCCTAAAATTTCATGGTCAATAACTGTTAATATGGTCAGTTCTTTATCAAATCTTGCATCTTGAGATGTTTTCTCTCATGCATCAAGTTTCCAATTTGCAAAATCTCCAATTATACACCAGAACAGGGTTAAATTTCTCTGCCGTTTCTTAGAGATGCTTCGTTTTACAGTTGGCCGTGTGTGTTCACACTATTAATACACGGCTTGTTGGCGTGCCCTGAAATCCCCACGGCCCAGATCAGCTGCTTATATCCCAGCAGGCCGTTTGATGATGGAGGTGGTGGCATGTTAAGCCTGTCGTGACGCTTTAACAGCGTGGAGTCCATGTGCTTCCCAAGGCAAGAGGCCAAAGGAAAATCGTCACACATTTGACATTGGTGCTCGAACATTTCCAGTCTGGATTTGGGTCGAAGGTGGACGTTTGAAATCTGGTGTCTTGTCGTACACTAAAGAGCACCAGTATTTTCCAGATGGATGCCGACACAGAGCAGGTGGAGGAGACGACAGAGGTGACGGAGGCCACAGAAACGCCCTCGCAGGAGGAGCCTTCATCTGACAGCAAGTTCAGGTAGGTCACATGAACAAAACTACTACTGTCATTTGGTTCTTCTCATCAATATACACATTCTGCTTGCAGCTGAATCATAATTGATGAATTTTGCAACCTTAACAGTAGCTATGTTTCCATCCACCTTTTTCTATGCAAATTTTGGGATATCGCATAATGCGAGGACGGAAACACCAAGATGTGCATAAATTCTGAAAATGCGCATAAAACGTATATTCTCAATGTTTTTATCCGATAAGACATGCACATAAACTATGACGGAAACACATTTTTACTGAATAAAACTGTGATTGTATAACTGGACTAAGCAGCAGACCAACTGCATCGCCGCATCTCAAATGTTGGTTTGGAAAAAAGAGCCAGATTGCAGCAACTTAGATTGTTATTGCTGATATTTTACGCCAATTTCCAGGGAGCGATTTTGTTCTCGTGAACACATGGGATGGGAACGCTGCGTTATTCGCAAATGTTTTGTGCCATGTTCCCAATTTTGCGCAACATAGCTACTGTTATTGACTTTTTTCCTCATATTTGATGAAGTTTGTGTAATTGATTTCTGATTATTACTGCTGAAATAATATAACGTGTCTGTGGTTTGGTTCTGGTTATTTGCAGGGGTCGCGGAATGAAGTTTCGCGGCAGAGGTGGCCGAATGGGCCGTGGGATTCGTGGCGGACGTGGGATGATGATGATGATGAAAGGCTTCAGACCACCAGGTCACATGAGAGGCAGAGGCCGCGACGGGTTTACGAATGGATTTGGACCCATGAGGTCGTGCCGAAGAGTTCCTGAGTCTTATCCAGCACTCTTAGTTCACGACAAATCATTCTAATGAACTTGTTTATGGAAAACTGCTTTCCTCTGTGTTTTGCAGGAGAGGCATGGGTAGGACGTGGCCGTATCCAGACATGCGTGGCCGTCGAGGTAGAGGCGGTCCGATGGGAATGAGCTTGGGTCCGCCGCCGCCGCCGCCTCCTCCACCCATGCACATGAGAGGACCTCCTCCACACATGCACAGGTGTCTGCACCACTCCCTCAAATATTGGAGAAATACTTCAAAACCATGTTTTCTATGTACTGCATTCAACCAAATATGTGCTTTTTTTTTTTTTTTTTCAGCAGTATCTAGGGCTGGGTCAACTATCGATTTCTTGATCTTAACTTCTTCTGTTTTTAGTTGATGTGTGAACAAAACTTCTCTAAACATTACTTGTAGCTCATCATTTTGTGCTTTGTTCCTTTTTTATAAGAAACAAAAGTCTCTGCTTTTAAATTCTGTCAATTTTATCTCAAAATTCAAACGATGAATATTATATTATAGCCCAAATAGTACCGTACGACTGAGATCAAAATTAATACATTTAAAAATGATTACAATATTGATGTATTTGCTCTGAAATTACTTACTTGGGTAAAATATTTAATGTAAGAACTATAACATTAAAAGTTCAAATAACCAATGCATTTTTTTCACACCGTTTTTAAATGTATTAAAGGGCTGTTTACATGACGTTTTCATCTAAAAAATGAAAACTTTATGCGTTTTGGCCATTTTTTTTTTTTTATGGATCCGTGTGAACAGGGATAGATTTAAAATAGTTGTCATCTGTACAAAGAGAAACTTTTCTGTTTTTAGTACATCGTTGTCATGTAAACATACCCTTAATTATTTTAATTTGTATGTAACTACAATATTGCTATATATATATATAATATATATAATATATATATATATATATATATATATATATATATATATATATATATATATATATATATATATATATATATATATATATATATATATATAATATACACACCAACATATCGTCGCTATTGGGTGGAAACCTCGTATCTGTTTCATCGTTGTTGTTTTTTTTTTAAATTTATTTTCATAAATCATTACTATTGGTCACCCTTTCTCTGTAGGTTTTACAAGTATTTAACCAATGAAAAGTACTAAAAAAAGGGCTTGTGACTAAACCTCTGAACTCCATTAGCTTCTCAAACTGTCAGTCAAACCTCATAACTCCGCCCATTTCTATTGTGAATGAAATGCCGCATTGCATCTGTGCTTGTTTGCAATGCAATGATAAATAAACAACTGTTTTTTTGTTTTTTTTTAATAAGTACAATGTTTTCTTTACTCAAACGCTATATATCTCTTAGTCTAGCATTTGTCTTTGAGTCACAGCCAATACGGTCTCAAATACGGCCTGTGTGAAGTACTTCGTCTTTAATAACATGAGATTTTGGGCAAATCTGAGTGCCCACATATAGCTACAGTAAACTTTTTAACCTGAAAATTTACTGCCTCAGATTTAAAACGCATATCTCTGTGTAATTCCATTTGAGCTTGATTTTGGTGGAATGTTAATAATATAAGTGTCTGAGCATATGTTAAGCCACAACACAGTGTTTAATTATTTAAAAAAAAAAATTTTTTTCCCCCCCATTTGCTGAAAAGTAGCGATTTTGGGACATAAGCCGTTTCCGCCCGACAGCGCCGATTAAATTCCTACAGACTTCCGTCCACTTTTCCAAAGACAAATGTTGAGTGTAAAGTGTGTGTTTTATCATTACAGGCACGGCCCGCCTCCTCCTCCCCCCCCACCAGGGCACCCGGCCTTCAGAGGGCGTCCCCCACACCCGAGAGGGCGGAGCATGATGCCGCCCGGCCCGCCTCGCTTTTTCCACCCCAGAGGGTAAGAACGCACTCAGCCGCTTCCCACTTTCACAAACGCACATGCGAAGAGCCTCTTCGGCGTGACAGTGCAGACCACGGCTAATCCAGCACATAAAGCGTTTTTTTGCCAAGAGTTAAATTAGTGCATGACACACCCTGTTTACATTGAATTCTGTGTTTTGAATAACGCATTTGCAAAATGACGAGTTTCGGCCCCTCTTGAGCACAGCAGGCCAATCCAAATGTGTGATTTTATCCTTTCATGCAGCTACCACAACGGATCGGCCCCTCCTCTGCCCCACCCGCCTCCAGGCAGGGGCCAGCGCTGGCCGGGGCCCCCTGGTGGCCGGAAGTTTTAACGCAGCTCAGACCTAGTTGAAATCTGTAGCGTTAATGGCCACCGCTCAGACTCATTTCTGTCCGAACAGACTCAAACAGGTCCTTTTACTGTAACGAACACGCTACCTTTTTTTTTTTTTTTATATATATATATATATATATATATGTTACTTTATTTGAGGAAAATCCCGAAAAACATTTAAAAGCACTCTCACTCTGAGGAAGAGAAGGAAACATGTTCTTAAGTTGATTTAAATTAAGTGTATTTTTACTCCTAAGTGTTGTGTAGTCTGCGTGGTGCTATTCCTGTGAGCCTTAAACAATCTTGTTCCTTTATTCCAAGAAAACAAGTGAGATTTTAGAGATCGAGAAGGGACGATGGCGCCAGCCGTCATTCCTCAGCATGTGTCGTTGATATTTCTGTACTCCTTGGACGTCTCAAACATGGCATTTACCAAGCAGATCACTGACCCCTCAATATGTTCATCTTCATGTGTAGTGCTCATGAATTAATAATGATTTAATATCATAAATGTGCAGCTACTTAAAGTCAAGTGAGAATATTGCTGTTGAAAAGTATTCATGTTCCTTTTTTTTGGTTTGAATGATTTTGTTAAAATCACAAATACATGGATTCGTTTAACATGACAGTAGAGTAGCGCTACGATTTATACTTCTTCTTTAAATAAATATTTCCTTGCTTTTTCTATTTTAAGGCCAGTTTCGCAAGTATTTGATTCAAAATAGTAAAAAAGTAAAAAATAAAAACCCTCTCCTCTGTGTTGAGTTTTGAAGTGTTATGGCACATTCACGTATTGTAACTGATAAAGTCATGTGAATTTGTGAATGTAAATTGAACAGATAACAGCTTTTGACTTAGTTTTGACAAGCAAAACAATAAAGTTAAGATAAAATGACCTCTCTTTTTTTTCTATTGTTCATTTAAACTAAACGCTGAATGTCCATTTATGTAATGCATTTTAAAAGTACTGATCATTTCTGAAGCCAAATGGACAGAATTTGACATGAGCACAGAAATGAGATCATCCATGACAGTGTTTATTATGAATACTTATATATATTTACATTATAAATGCATAATAAAGCACATAGATGACTGTTCTATTATTGAGTAAAGTTAAATACACTGAATGAGGCTTTTAAAGTTGCCTAAGAGGGCTGAAAATTCAAGCACAGGCCGGATGTCCAAGGATGTGTGCATGAAATAAATGTACTACTATTATTATTCAACAGAAAAACTCTTCTGCTTATTTGACTTATTCTAAAAACAAGTTCAGATGCATAAAACAAGGACACTTGTGTCATCATAGCAGGCCACGCTGTAGTGCACGTGAGTGATTTTAACACTAAATAGTCAAAAGTTTGGAGACACTCATTTATTTATTCCTTTTGCATGTGCTAGAAAAACGGTAAAGTGATTTAAAACTGAAATAACACACACGTGGGGATGAAAACACTTCAGCTCTGGACATTCATCAGCCAACTTCATCTTGGGATGCTTTTAAACACTATTAAAGGAGGAACGTGTGTGATGAGCACTTCATGCTTTTCCTTGGCTGTCTGCAGACAGTTTTAGTTCATGCATTGCACAATTAATATTTTTACATGATCTACAAAAAAATCTCTGAAGCATGTTTGATTAACCCTGTGAGAAGCCTTTTTTTATACAGTTAACACTATACTTGACTGTATAACACTTTTATACAGTTTATCAACTAAATTTAGATCTAAAAAAATAGATTTTCTTGCCATGAAAATCTGGCATGGCGTTAAAAAACAAGAATAATTTCAAGAATTTAAAGGGATGGTTCACCCCAAAAATGGTCATTTACTCACCCACAAGTTGTTCCAAACCTGTATGAGTTTCTTTGTTCTGTTGAACACCAAAGATATTTTGAAGAATCAGAATAATCTGTAACCAGTTTCTGGTCCCCATTGACTTCCATAGTATGTTTAAAAAAAAAAAATAGGGACCAGTAACTGTTTGGTTGCCAACATCGTTCAAAATATCTGGCTCACATAGTATCAATAAAAAAAAAAAACAAAGTATGAGGACCAGTAACTGTTTGGTTACCAACAAGGCTTAAAATGTAACTTTTTCGCCACACCTGCCAATAGCCGGTGACTTAAGAAAATGTACAGGCCATGAAACTTTTTTTAGATTTTAGATGAAAATTCACAATTCCAATTTTGATGACACAACTAAAATTTCTAGCTTAACTAATATAAATGTAAAACATTATCAAAGACAAGTTAACAGTCAGTAAAAATAAGAATAAATAATTAAATTACAAGAAAAAGCACAAATGAATACAATATAATGAAGATGCATACATTTCTCAGGTATGTGAATAGGACAGTAGTTTTCCGGTACAGAAATTTAATAAAGCAAATTTAAAATAACACTGTATAGTCTTCACTGTTGTTGTTTTGAGTAACATTTAAAACACAGACAGCGGCAGAATATTTGGCTACTGTCACTTTAAGAGCGAATATACGGATATAATATACTAATGCGTTTACTTTCTCAAATGTTCACTTGCCACATAATCGACTGTGTTTACTAGGATACTCACTTTATTTTATTTTTGCATAATTTTGTGTGAATTTGTCTGCTCAAGTGCGAGATGATGTGAATAAGAGCTCAGTTTAGTATTCGCGATGTGCGCGCACAACTTTTATGAGCTCCCTTTCGCGCCTTCTTGCGTTTGAATATTTAAATGGTCAAGGCTTAAACTTTCGTGACGTTCCAGCGCTGGCCCATCAACTGTCCTGAGCGTAGTTAACGTTCATACATTGTTAGGATTCATAAAAATATTACCGGCCAGCTGGCGAGTGACATATTGGCCTACTCGATAACGGCGATTTGAATTTGGCGCTCGGCGAGGGTTAATTTTAGGCAACATTTTTCAAAATATCTCTTGTTTTCAACAGAACAAAGAAACTCATACGGGTTTAGAACAACTTAAATGTGAGTAAATGATTTTTGGGTGAACTATCCCTATTATTTCAATCAGATGAACATAAATTCATTCAGTGCGTCCAAACTTTTGACTTGTGTGAAGCCTTTAACATAACGAATAATCTGGATCACTTATCTCTGACACGAGAGCTGCAGAACATGCATTAGATTCTGATTAATCCGTTTTACTACACTAATTTTTTTTAAAAATTTATCTCTGTTACAATAAAAATAAATACAGATTAATTTCGCAGATATCACAATTGAAGCTGAATATTAAAGTCCGCAGGTTGAGCTCACAGAATGAGATCTAACATAATGCTTTTGTTAAAATACTGCTGCATATGCAGAGTCAACTATAAGAAAATTGTCCGTAGGTTGATTCCCCAAATGTGCGCAGTCCAGAAATTACACACGTGACCGTTGCGATGAGCAGCGAACATCCGTGTGCCGTGTTCTGTGTGTTCCTCTGACGGGGCTGTTCTGCTGCTTTCACTCTGGACTGACTCTTCTTGTCTCCTGAAGGGGTTAGACACCCTTTTGGAAGGCAGCCGGACACACGGAGGCAGGACGATCCCGTCTGTCCCTCCTCTACTCCCATGCCCCGCCCCTGCCGCTGTGATGCTCCGCCCCCTCATAACCACGGTGAGTCTGTCTTTGTGTTCAGACCCTCTCTCTCTCTCTGTCTGTCTCTCTCTCTCTCTCTGACCTGAGTGGCTGACCTGTCAATCACGCTGAGAGGAAATTACAAGTGAAAGTTAGTGGTTCCTCCATCATTAAAGCATGTATTGATCTCAGTTGATCATTATTAAAATCAATATCTGTAGGTAATAATTGGTAGCAAGGTTTCATTTGCGTTAAAACAATGAACAACAGCATTCATTATCTTAGTTCATGTGAACTGAGGCTCAGGAACAAATCAAGAGTCTGAATTAATGTTTCTTCAGCTTTGAAGTGTTGTAGACACTTTACATTAGTTAATGCATTAACTAGCATCATCTAATAATAAGCAATACATTTGTTCGTTTTTCCAGTGCTGTCAAATTGATTAATCGCATCTAATGTGTGTATATAATAATTTATATAAAGACGCATATATTAAGTAACCACAGCCTTTTTTTAGGTGCAATTAATCGATTTGACAGCACTAAAAATACTTTTCAGTTCCGTTAAAAATATGCTAACACTTTGCAGTAAGATTTCATTTGTTTGCATTAACCTGAATTAAGCTCTTAAAGCAAATTAACATTTTTATTAACTAATATGTTCAGATAATAAATAATGTTTATAAAAAGTGATATTAACAGATGCAACTTTTGATTTTAATAATGTGTTAGTAAATGTTGGAAGTTAAAGAAATGCTTGTTTTTCATTGTTCATGTTAACTAATGGAACCTTATTTTAAAGCGTTTCCTAAATATAAATGGTAATTTCTTCATAAAACTTAAAATGGTGTATAGTGCATTATATATTTTTATATATATAATTGTACCCAAAGTTAAAATGCAGCATTGCATTACAGTATTTGCAAATTCCTTGTTACATCTGATGTTTTTTAATGCAAACAATGAACGGATAATATATATCAGATAATACAGTGCATTAAAAGGCATCATTAAAACACTTACAATGCATTATATATATAAACGCTTCAAGTAAAGTGTTAAAGAGTTTTTTTGTGTAAACAATGAATTAAAAGAAAAGCATCAGAGGTGTTTTTGGTTGCTTCATAACTCACACAATCTCATTTGCATTCTTCTCCGATGTGTAAAATAGTCATAACCACGAATACACCCTTCACAGCATTGTTTTTGAGGCACGTTCAAAGATTCTCCAGAGGGTTTTGCCAAGATCAAATTGTGTCATCCATCATTTTTACAGCGATGAACAGCTGCGATAAAAAATCATGAGTTTTTCAGACAGAAAGAGCTCAAATATCTGCAGCTGGAAGACGAACTGCCTGAAACTAATGCAATTTTAGTTTTTATCTTATCTAAATGTTTAAATTCTGTTGACCGGGATTCTGTTTTACTCCCTGTAACAAATGTGTTTGACATCTTGCTGTTTTGTGTTCATGATCTCTGTATGGGAGAGACACGAGCGAGCGGTGAGTCATGTGACTGCTCTGGTTCAGAGGAATGAGTCATTTGGTTTGTGCAGCAGGACTGCGCAGACGGACCAGAGGAGCCGTAAGTAACACACTTCAGCTGGACTGCGTGATTCATTCACACACACCATCTCATTTTTAGTGTAAACAGATCTAGATCTATAGTTTGTGCTTCTCAGATGCTGATGTCACTAGCTTTTTTCTCGTGCATTAAAGGGAAAGATGTTTCTGCAAACCTGTCGTGGTGTTTTTAATTGTCGACACGATTGTGGGAATCTTCTGATGTGAGACTTAAAGTGAAATGACTGTTTACTGATTTATTCAGTGCTAAATGAAGCACAAATGAACACTTCAGATATATACAATCATCTCTTTTCATAACAGTTGATACTGTCAGTACTGAATAACAAAATAAATAACCGATGGAAAAATACTTAACCTAGTTGAAAGAGGTGTCATGTAAAAAAAATACACCACCTCATTAAAAAAAAAAAGCATTTGCTTTATGGTCTACATGCAAAAACAAACACAATATTCACATGCCTTTATCTGGTTCATATGCAGCATCTCTACCCAGATCATGTTGTAAATGATAGATTGTTCTTTAAAGACACTTCTAAAGCAGAAAATCCTCCTCATTGTCCGGACTTCTCCAGTTTGTCGTCGTCCCACAGGGGTTTCTGGATGTGCTCTGGGATCTTTTCAATAGCAGTCTGTCAGGAACAACAAATATTGTGTGTTATATAGGAGAAAACATGCTTTATCAACCTAAAAACATCGTGCACTTTTAATATCACACTAGTCTGATTGTACAGTAGAGCTGTGTCTACGCCGTTACCTTGGTGACCTCCATGGCGACGCCCTCAGGCAGATTACGCTGAATATACTCCAGATAAACCTGTGCGCTCGATCCCGTTATTCTAGAAATCTGAAAGTCACAAAGATGAAGTTGTAATGACCAGACATTTTACAGAGTAGAGACATTAAAATATTTTATATATAGCCTTTATATACAGTGTAACACAAATTAAAATAATTTTTATATTACGTATATTCATAATAAATATAAAATTTTTATTTATAAAGTGTGTGTGTATATATATATATAGCCTGTATACATACATTTAATATATAAAATCCCATACAGTATTTTTAATAGGAATTTATCACAACAGAACATCTAAAATGAGTGGAGATTCATCAGACCTGAAGATGATGTTTGAGCCGCTCACCTTGATGCACCTGTAATGCGTCCTCATCTCATACTGCACTCGGGACTTCTTGAAGATGTGAACGGACTTCAGCAGGGTCAGTTTGTCGATGTGTTTGGGCGGCTCAAATCTGGACAGCAGCAAAACACACTTTCAGCCCTCAGTTCAACAGCATTTCCATGAGTTTATTTTAATAACACTCACACTTTCTCCACGGTGAGGCCGAGCTCTCGAGCTGCCAGAGTAGCGAAAAACTCATAGCTGTCCAGAACGGCCTTATCGTGACCTTTGACCTGCACTGACAGCCTTTGATAGAGCGTGTCCGGCTCTTCTGTGACCCTCACCTGCGATTCAAACCCACCTGCTTACACATTCACAGGCTACACACGCTTGACTTTGATTGATATTAATCACAGTAAAATTTAGTAGAACTACTCTGAGTTTAAAAGCAGATACTCACGGCAGGAGCCAGCGATGTGTGCGTCAACCTAGAAACAAGCATTTATATCACTAAATGAGGTTTAACTTCTATACAAACACAGTCTTTCAAACAGCCCCAATTCTTTAAGTTTGTAAAGAGGAAAGTGGGAAACTGACCGTGTTTGATGCTGTACTGCAGCAGCCTGCGATTCAAAACAAATGAAAAATAACGTTTAAAACACATTCAGCTCAATAAATAACTACGTGCAGGTAGTAACAAAGACACAGAGATGGATAAACCGTGTGAACAAGTCTGCAGTACCGGTAAGAAGTGTCTATTGATGATCTTTAAAAGGACGCGAACGCCCGCTATGGAGGCCGCCATGTTCTCTGCCTCGACAGGCGGATGGAAGCGGAAGCGGAAGTGACGTCAAAAGCACAGAAGAGGGAAACTGCGCCCCTAATGTCAGGGAATTAAACATAATCCACGTGGGATGAGGTTTAATTTAGCTACTTTTAGAGCGGTTTTTGTCTTAAAACTAAAACACTGGATGGAAAAATAGTTTATATACTTGTTACATGTGATAATCTATTATGAATGAATAACTGTATTGCGCAAAACTTTATTTACAATAGTTTATTTACTTCAATTTGACACAAATAATCACGTAGAAACATTCATTTTAGTCACTGAATATGAATTTACATTACAGTCACAATTAAAGCACCTAAATAAATAAATAGTTATTAAAATAACACTTAAATATTTAGAGAAAAAGTAGTATTGTGCTTTTCGTTTTTTTTTTTTTTTTTTTTTTTTTTTTTTTTAATAGTATTGTAGCATTTCACTGTTCCAATTCTATTTCATACTGGCCCATGTTAGGTGAACACGTAGAAATAAAACACTTATGAAGCATTCTGAAGTATAATAATACATTATGAGATACGAATTGCCTCCAATAAAAAGCTTTGAAAACATCCCGTATTATAGAACATTTTAAGAAAATAGTGTTTTTCCCCTCTGTACCCCACCTCTTTGTTCTTGTTCATTTTTTATTGAAATATAAATATGCAAAAATAAATAATAATAAAAAGACGAGACATCAGATAAACTGAAAAATACGTACCACTTCCCATAGATTTTGCTGTGAATATTTATTTTATTTGTTTCATTTTATGGTTTTATTTTATTTAAGATTTTTACGTTGTATTAGTCTTTTAAAAAATACACTTCCCCTCTACACCTTCTGGAAATAAAATAAAAATAAAAACACAGGAAAAAATTTATATGTGATCATATGGTGGTCACGTGACCCGACGCAGCGGCCCAGGCAGCATCAGAGAATCAGAGACAGCAGCGCTAAAAACACACTCATCTGACATCCACACTCACAGGTAACGATCACAACGGGTTCGTTTGGGTTTCCTTACCATCCCTAGACCGGTTCCGTTCTCCTAGCACGTCCTGTTATTGTATTTTATAGTGAAAAAACAATGAGGGAGCGCGTGAAGTGAGTGTAGCAGCGGAGCTAACAAAAGCCAGAGACGCAGAAATGCAGCAAAGATGATTTTATTTCACAACTGGGTATTTGCAAAGGCGTTTTATTAGACGAATCAGCCGGATACATGTACATATTTTATCTAGATGGATTTCTCAGAAGTGTCATCTGTTAACCTAACAAGATCATATTGTAATCATCAGAGTTTATATTCTCGAGTTCATCGGGATCGTTTAATGCCTTCTTAATTCTCAAAATATTGGCGTTAATATTGTTGGATCTCTCGGCATTTAGGATGTTTGAGGCGTTTACGCGTAAACTAGAGCACTGAATGAGGGATCGTTTTCTTTTAAAAATATTTAATCTTATTTAATTCTTCGTTTTGTTTTGCTCTACTGTAGTCTCATCAGGGATTTTTGGAAATACTGAGGTGAAACGGCAAATTAAACCGCCATTTATTCCTAACCGAAGAAAGTATTTCTGCTACTTGGCAAACAAACGAATGTGTTTATATGTGGGTTTTGCGTATTATACTGATATCTTCAACATCATTCGAGACTTTTATGTTGTAAATATAATGCTCATGATCAATCAGAATCATTAATTGTGTTTATATTTCTGCCGTTGTCCTCTAAAAGGAATCCCCGACGCTGATTGGCCGGTGGCTCCTCTGATGCGATGACGACACAGGCGAAGCTGGCACTCCCGCGCTGGAGCAGCTGACGCGCAGGAGAATCCCGTGCGCGCGCTGCTGCAATGAGCACGAGGAGAGGAGCGTTTCATCCGTCGATGACGTCACTATGAGCAGGGCATCGGGCGTAATGACATCATGAGGTTAAGCTGCGAGCGTGAAGGAGGGGAAAGTTTTCTTTGAACTTGGATATTTTCGGCTCCTTGCTGTTTGGAATCGGACACAGGTGAATTCTTACCGACTCCGTCCTCGATATTCTGCGGATAGGGCACTTGGTGTGTTTACGCCTGTTGGCATGACATAATTTATGTGCCTTGTTAGTAGTTTTATGCAGTTCTGCGGATGCATTCAAGCCGAAAGTGGTTGTGAACTGGCAGCCGCTCTCACCTGGAGCCCAAGGACCCGCCGGTGAGCAGGGTGACTTTGTGGATCTGCGTTCATCCGTTCGTGCAGGTATGTTTGCGGCAGTGGAGCACGGTCCCGTCCTGTGCAGCGACTCCAACATCCTGTGCCTGTCCTGGAAGGGTCGCGTGCCCCGGAGTGAGAAGGAGAAGCCCGTGTGCAGGAGGCGCTACTATGAGGAAGGCTGGCTGGCCACGGGGAACGGCAGGGGCGTCGTAGGCGTGACGTTCACCTCCAGCCACTGCAGGAGAGACCGAACCACCCCACAGCGCATCAATTTCAACCTGAGGGGACACAACAGTGAGGTGGGGAATTAGAAACATTACATAACAAGCATATGGCAGTCAAAGAGGTTGTGTGAGGCAGATGAGCCTCCAGATTCAGGTTTCCCATGGCCAGATTAGGGAAAATACATTTTAATTATGTTGGCTTGACAAAGATCTACTATTTAAGCTTCTTCTAAATTTGAAATAGTAGTTTTCAAGCTACAACCACCAAACTCGGGTCAGACTGCTCTGACTTGGTATGATATATCTTTTCTAACTGATCGATTTTCTTTAAACGGACGATCAAAACTACGAAACGTCCCATAGACTTTCATTAAGGGGGTCAACACTTTTGTACAATAAGAGTATTTAAGTCATCACTAGCAGACTATCATAGGACAACATGTTAGCAACATGTTAATTAATGCTAGCAATTTGCTAATCATGCAAGGAATAGTTTAGCAACGTGTTAATTCATATTAGCAATGTGTTAAAACATGCTAGGAATGCGCCAATTCAAGCTAACAGCACATTAAAATCATGTTAACGTGTTAAATCATGTCTGCAACATGTTAGCTTATGTCAACATTGTGTTAAATAATGTTAGCGACATGCTAATCATGTTAGAAATATACTAAAAATGCTAGCAATGTGTTAAATCATGTTAGCAACATGCTAATCATGCTAGTAACACGTTAGCAAAGTGGTAAAACATGCTAGCAGTATGTTAAATCATTCTAACAACATGTAACAGGGTGTTAAATCATGTTAGCAATATGTTAAAACATGTTAGCAACATGCAAACAACGATGTTAATTATGTTATCAACGTGTTAAAACATGTTAAAACGTTAGCAACGTGGTAAAATGTGCTAGCAACATGTTAATTAATGTTAGCAATTTGCTAATCATGCAAGGAATAGTTTAGCAACGTGTTGAAACATGCTAGCAACACGTTAATTCATGTTGAGAATAAGTTAGCAATGTGTTAAATCATGTTAGGAATGTGCCAATTCAAGCTAACAGCATATTAAAATCGTGTTAACATGTTAAATCAGTAACATGTTAGCTTATGCTAGCATTGTGTTAAATAATGCCAGCGACATGCTAATCATGCTAGTAACACGTTAACAAAGTGATAAAACATGCTAGCAGTATGTTAAATCATTCTAACAACATGTAACGGTGTTAAATCATGTTAGCAACATGTAAGATCATGTTAGAAACATGCAATCAACAATGCTAATTATGTGATAAAACATGTTACTGTTAGCAAGATGTGTTAGCAACATGCTAACTACATGTTAAATCATGTTAGCAACTTGTAAAATATGCTAACAATGTGTTAAACCATGTTAGTAACATTGTTTTGACTTTCTCTTAAGTAAAACCTTAATGTTTTTTAGGTTATTTTAAACTTTCAGACCAGGCTTTCTCAAGCCAACATCAAAGTTTGTTATCAAACGTTACTCGTTTAGTTCAACAATTGTGATTTTAGTGCCTGAAAAAGTAAATATAATGGCCATTTTATCAACCATCAATCATTCGCTCGCTCACTCATATCGGTCGATCTCTTGTGAATATAATTTTTTTTATCTTTGCTTGGTTAAAAATATTTTAAAATGTCTTCAAATTCAAATTTGCATTAAAATTGCATTAAGAAACGCACTTTGCATGCTAGCAAGTGAAGTAATTTAGGTATATTAATTCCAACAATTTAAAAAGTCATTGGTCAAAAGCTGTAAGAGCCTTGCAAAATACACACTAATGTCATTTAAATCTTATTAAATGCATATTATGTTTAAGAAATGCATTTTAGCAGCAATGAGTGAATCATAAAATGGCTTACAGACAGTATTAATGAATATGATATGGCCTCATGTGTTTGTTGAGCTGTTGAATCGTGGCTAGCGCAGGACAGATGTGCACTGGGGTGTGAAATCCATCATGGGCAGCTATATAATTTCCCTTCCTGACAGCCGGCTGATGACGCTGGTTAATGAGATCTGTCAGATGATGAGCTATGAGACCTCATTAGCACTAACTATCTCTCATCTGAACCTCAACTGGAATGTGATATTCTGCGTTACTATGTGTGAAAGAAAACAAAATTCATGCTATTATTTTAATGTGGGCTAGAATCAGGGTTTCTTGTGTTTTTATATGCAAAAACACATTCTAAATGAACAGCTCTCTGATCAAAACATTGGGATTTGTGCATCTAATGCTCCAAAAAAAAAGTAACAAGACACCAAAGTGTCGTTCGTGTGCTTTGCTTCTTTCTCCTGAGCACTTTCTTTCATCATGCAAGTGTCCATCACACATGAAGAGAGCAGAAAATAGACGAGGATAAAAATAAACCAGCTGTAATCTGTTCTCTGTTGGGATTCTTAACCTTGTTGCATCTTTAAAGCGTCTCGTCATCTGCCTCTGATATAAAGCGCTTCAGACGGCTGCTGCTTCTGTTCTTATTCTCGCACACATCTGTAAAGTGAGGCCAAATGGCGCTAAAAATAGTAGTTTGGGAGAAAATAAAGGTTATCTGGTTTAGTTGGCAGCCCATTTAGAGCGAACTTTTATTTGTGTTTTTGAACACAAAAACTTCTTGTTCGCTCTGTTCACGCTGCACTTTTTCATACAGTGAAAGCAGTCGGTGACAAAAATACAAATCAAAGTATCATGAAACTCTTCCATGAGACTTTTTCTCCTTGTTTTCCACCTAAAAAAAAAAAAAAAAAAAACCCCAAAAAACATACAACATTGACAGTGAGTAAATGGTCACAGAATTAATATTTTTTGGGTGAACGATCCTTTCATTATAAGGTGTAAAGATGATTTTCATTTTCTCCACACAGCTTTTGTCCTCACAAGTTAAGTCCATCTTATGTAACCAGATCATGGGTTGCGTCTGAGGTTAAGAGAGAATCTGTTATTCATTCAGACTGTAAACAAGTCTTCATGCTTGTGAATATACTGCATTAAATATGGGTTCCAACTCCAGCATTTCGGTTTCTCTGTTGGTTCGCAACAACACTTATTATAACAGAAAACCAAAAGTTCTCCTATTATGAATTTTCAAATATTCCCTTTCATGCAGTAATAGAGCTGTTTGTGAATGTAAAAGCTCTGCAAATTTTTACAAGGCTGTTTCTCAATTACAAGAACACGAAGAACGGACTTGCTCTTTTTCTCTTGGAATCCGTCCTGCCATGCTACCTTGAAAGAATGAACTCTAAAGGACGCAGAATGCATTCTTGTGAGAATTACGGCCCCAGAAGTTTTTTTTTTTTCTTCCCAAATTCCATTTTTCTTCTTTTCTGTATTAATTTTTCTGGATTCCGTTTTTTTCCGTTTCAATTTTTATCATCAAAAAGCATATCTGATTTAATTGCATTCATAAAAACAACAAAATTTATTATTTTGCTATATTAATAGGGCCCTTTAAAATTCTTTTTTTTTTGTCCCAAACTCCATTTTATTTATTTTTTTCAAATTGTGTTTTTTCCATTTAAAGTTTTCTGGATTCTGTTGTTTTTTGTTTTTTTTTTCCTTTTTAAATTTTTGTTTTGGATTCCATTTTAATGGTTAAATTAAATTTTAATTCATAAAACAATTATTATTTTTATTTTTTAGGACACTACAATAATAGGGCCCTATGAAATGTTTTTTTTCCCCCCAGAAATTCTGTGTTGTGTATTTTAATTATGCCTTCAGTTCATTGCCAGAGAAGATTTATTTATCTTTTAATATGAAATTAAACAATTTTATGTCAGTGTTGCACAACAGAGCTTTACTGTTAAAATTAAAACATGGAAGAAAAATTGTGGTTATTCCTTAAAAAATAAAGTTTATATAGTAATTTAGTAAAAGTGTTAGGGATAAAAGTGGATTCCGGATTGCGTAACTCATGAGAAGACGCTTTGATACTGTAAAATCGACGCCATTTTTACTGTTCATGTCACTGTGTATCAAGAGCTGAGATTCAGATATGATAATGAGCATTTGGTTTCTGACCAGTCACAACAGACTGGGCCATCTGACCAATCAGGGCAGAGCAGCTCTCAGAAAGGCGGGGTTTAGAGCCCAAATCTTTGAACGAACCATTTCAGACACTGTGAGAAAAGAGCTGATGCTGCAGTGGATATTATGAAAAAATTAAAGTGTTTTTCTTGGATGCATGTGAACCTGTTATAGGAGACTAAAAACACAATTATGAGCTTTTAAAATAGCATAATAGGGGCACTTAAAAACAAAAACAAAAAAACATGTTGCAAGTCAAGGATGCCACGTGTTCAACACGCGTCTCAACACGCAGTAGTGAGTTAATAAAGCAAGTGATTAGCGACTCTTTCTGTGGCTTTGGGTTTCTTCAGCACCTGCTGCTGTAATCCCAGCATTTGTACAAATCTTTAGTCTTATCTTTAGTCTTAACGCTTGATCCAGCAAATCGCTGCGTCACTGTCTGACTGAGCAGAACGGCTCTGATCTCTGCTCTCAATATAGACCCATGTGTTCTTACCTGCGTCTCTGGCCTGATGGGTTTGTTCGCGCTCTGTTTACACACAGTGCAGTGTGTGTTTGCCAGTTAGTGTTTCACACACTCGTATTGATCAGTAACTAAATATAAATATAAACATACACATTTTTATTTTTGCTTAAGTTTTGCTCGCTTCTAAAATATCTAGTTTTAGATCAGATAAAACTGCTAATATTTTAAATCAGTTAAACTAATAAAGTCTTTGGGACTAAACATTAAGAAGTGTTTCCTGTTGCTCTTGTAGGTGGTGTTGGTGAGATGGAACGAACCCTTTCAGAAGCTGGCGACCTGTGACACAGACGGCGGGATCTTTGTTTGGATCCAGTATGAGGGCCGCTGGTCTGTAGAGCTGGTCAATGACAGAGGAGCTCAGGTGAGGTCAAGACCGTCCTAAAGCTCCCGTTCATGTTCTTGCCCACAGATGTGGTGTTTAATTTGCTGTACCCACGCAGGTGAGTGACTTCACGTGGTCACATGACGGCACGCAGGCTCTGATCTCCTACCGCGATGGTTTTGTGCTGGTGGGGTCGGTGAGCGGTCAGCGCCACTGGTCCTCTGAAATCAACCTGGAGAGTCAGATCACCTGTGGGATTTGGACCCCTGACGACCAGCAGGTAACGAACTGACCTTTTAATCAGTTTTATTAAAAATTGGATTTTGTTTTAATCTTTCTGGACTCCAATTTAATTGTTATATTAAATTTAGCATGTCTAATTAATTAAAAATTATGAAATTTATGCAATTTAACAATTTATTAATAAAAGTTTTAACATAAATACAATTAGTTGTTTTTTTGTTTTTGTTTTTTTAAGCATTTTTTTTCCATATTCCGCTTTTCTCTGGACTTTGTTAATGGTTTAATTCAGTTTTAATAATCAAAAAGCATGTCTAATGAATTAGAATCATGCAACTTTAATAATTCACCAGCAATTTAATAAAAGTTTAACAAAAAATAAATTTTTAGGGCCCTATGTTTTTTATTTAATTTATGTGTGGATTCCGTTTAGTTGGTTTAAGTTGGTTATCAAAAAACATGTCTAATTAATTAAAATCATGAAACATGCAATTTAACAACAGTTTAATTAAATAATAAAAGTTTATTATTATTATTATTATTACTATTTTTATTTATTCATTTACTTTATTTAAAAGCATGTTTAATTAATTAAAATCATTAATCTTATACAATTTAACAGCAATTTATTAAATGGTTAACAAAAAATAAAAATTTTAGGGCATATATATATATATATATATATATATATATATATATATATATATATATATATTAATAATAAATATATATATATTTATTATTATTATTATTTTATTTTATTTTTTCTTTTTTTTCTTTCATAAATTCAGTGTTCTCTATTATTATTTTTCTAGATTTATGATTTAATACAAATTTATTATCAAAAACAGTGGTGAACAAATGAAGCCATGAAACCTAAAAAATCTCAAAATGCAATCAAATGAAATTTACCAATTCTTTTTATTTTTTTTAGCAAACTTATATTAATAATAAAACATGTATTTGAAACTGTTCTGCATTTGAATGGCTTTGATTTTCTGGCAATTTTAAAGTCCAGATTATGTTGTATAATATATATATTCCGTATAAAACAATTGTAACATTTGCAATACAGTAAACTTAAACTGTAATTTTTTGCTTTTTTATAATCTGCTGAGTGTCTTCTTTAAAAAGAGACCAATCTTTGGTTTGTATTCCAAAGCATTTATGAATTATAGCCGTTGAAGTTCAGAAAGGGAGGTGGACAGTGAATTAGATTTTAGACTCGCTGTTGTTTTGTACCCCAGGTGTTGTTTGGCACGGCGGACGGGCAGGTGATTGTCATGGACTGTCATGGGCGGATGTTGGCTCATATCTTGCTCCACGAGGCCGAGGGCATCGCCAGCATGGCGTGGAATTATCCCAGCTTTCTCGTGGAGGACAGTAGCGAGAGCGACACGGACTCGGATGATTACACACCTCTGCACGGTAACGCTGGATCGCCTTCGTACTCTTTAGTCACAAAAAAAATCTATGTTTACAGCTCACTTCAGGATGCATATTGATTTTAGGTTTATGTTGGGATTGTTAAAGTGCAGTCAAGGGAAGAGATTTATAATCGTACAGCCTCTTCTCATGACATGCCTGTATTACAAGCATACAAACCATTAATGCAATAATGTTCTAGTGTTTTTGGGGCTGTAGTTTCCCTAGTAAATAATGCAGCAGTACAACTAAGTGTTATTTTAGTTTTATTTAGTTTTAATTTGAATTAGCTTTCATTTGTATACATTGGTGTATCACTATTTAACAGTAATAACCCTGTGTAATAACTTTTCTCAAATAGAAAACATAAAAATCAAAGGAAACAACCCCAAAAACACCCTTTTTCTTTCCAGTGCACAGTCTGAAGCCGGTGTTGACCGTCTGCTTCACGTCTGGAGACATCAGTTTGATGAGCAACTATGATGACCTCTCACCTACGTTAATACGCACTGGCCTCAAAGGTTGTTCCTTTATATATTTCATCTGTTTATTTTGTCTTCTGTAGAGCTGCTTTACAGCAGAATTTATATTTCATGTAGAAAATTGCATTATTGATTCTGTTATTCTCCTGTTTCTTAGTGTGAAGCTGCTTTAAAACGATCTGTGTTGTATAAGAGAACAGAATGGTGTCTATTGAAATGCAAATTGATTTCCTGTATAACGAGTCTGTTATTAGACTGCAAATCAACACAATCTAAACGAATCATTATTTCCTGAAACAATACACTGATGCCATGTATAAATATGTGAATGATCATTTTTACTTTGCTATTTTGCTTTTTTAATCAAAAAAACGCTTTAATTTTCTCATAAATATCCATTGCAGCATCAGTGTCTGAAACGGTTCGTTCAATGATTCGGTCTCTCTAAACCTCGCTTCAGTTCAGAATCGATTCTTTCTTTTAGGAGACAATAACTCCATTGTTCTCCATTTATGAAACTTTTACATTCCTTTTAGCAGACCTTTTACATTCACAAACGGCTTTACTACACACTACATGAAATGTCATATCCAAAAAAGCATAAAAGGGGCACTTTAAATGTTTTTACTGATAATAAAATTATGTATGAAGTACTCTTTGGTGTGTGTGTGTGTGTGTCAGATGTGGTCGTGCAGTGGTGCTCTCAGGGCGACTTGCTGGCTGTTGCTGGGATGGAGAGACTTGTGATGACCTCTGATCTTTCCCAAGTGACCCGAAATGCCATTGTAAAGTTTTACAATGTTCATGGTGAAAACATTTACTCACTGGAAACACCTGCTCAGGTGAGGGTTTGCTCATATAAACACAAACAATAATATAATGGACCCTTTTCACTGACTGTAATTAAGTATTTGCACACTGGGGAAAAAAAAAAAAAAAAAAGGTTTAGAAACAATTTTCACTCAGAAATTGTTAAATTTACCCAAATACAACTTCCACTTCTGAGAACCCCAGGGATGTGAAAAGGGTCCATAATAATTTTTGGTTTTGTTACTCTTTTGTAAGTCGATTTGGATAAAAGCACCTGCTAAATCACACAGATGAAACCTGATCTCATGTGTTTCTGCACTTGTATTCAGAGGCCGATCAGTACTCTGTGCTGGGGCCATCGAGACTCGCGTCTGTTTCTTGCTTGTGGCCCGGCGCTGTACGTGCTTCGTGTCGAACACAGAGTCGCCAGCCTGCAGCTGCTCTGCCAACAGGTCATCGCCAGTTCGGTTCATGAGGAGAAAGACGTGGCCAAGCTCAGCATGCCCTCTCGCCTAAGCACATACGTGTCTTCTGCCTTCGCTCCCACCGTTAAGGTACAAACTTAAGATCCCTTGTATTTTACAGGCTTAGCCCAGTTTCTGCACCTTGGTTGTGTTGGAAAAAGAATACCTTTAACACTTGCTTCCATTCTTATCTTTGTTTCTGGCACCCTTTTTAGCCTCCCATCCCAGATCCCAACAACATGCGAGACTTTGTTAGTTATCCGACATCAGGTAACGAACGTTTGCACTGCACCATGAAGCGCACCGAGGACAACCCTGAGGTCGGCGGTCCGTGCTACACCTTATATCTGGAGTATCTAGGCGGGCTTGTTCCTATTCTGAAAGGCCGTAGGATTAGCAAACTTCGCCCTGAATTTGTCATCATGGACCCAAAGACCGATGGGAAAACAGGTTGGTTTACATATTAAGTGCATTTGGTAAGTTTTGGCCAGCTGTACCAAAATGGTACCATACTGGTTTTTGTTCCTCGTTGGCTCAAATTGTTTCCTTATCACAGATGAAGTCTACGGCAACAACTTCATCCCCTCCATGATTGACAGCTGCAATTGCTCAGACTCTAGTGACATTGAGCTCAATGATGATTGGGTTGGAAAGAAATCACCAAAGATCTCCAGAGGGAGCAAGTCTCCCAAACTTCCCAGGTACTGCATGTTGTTTTAGATGTGTAAGAACATTGTTAGGGAACTTGTCTTTGGAATTGCACTGAGGATCCACATGTTTTGTTTAACACTATTGCATGCTGCTACAAACTCACCTTGAACTCTTTTCTTCATTTGCTACCTTCTCTGTAGAGACTTAGTGTGTCCCTTTACCAACAGGATAAATATAGATCCCCGTAAGTCCCCCAAGCTCTCCCGCACCACACAGGAAATATCCCGATCGCCACGGTTGCCCATTCGCAAGCCCTCCATTGGCTCTCCAAGTCTGACTCGGCGAGAGTTTCCCCTAGATGACATCACACAGGTACTGCATTTTTACAGCTAAATTATAGACCATATTGTATATGTATTAATACACAGAATGTTTCCCTCTTAAAATGTATGTCTCCTTACATTTTAGCACAATTATCTCGCGCAAGTTACGTCTAACATATGGGGAACAAAATTCAAAATTGTGGGGCTTGCAGCATTTTTGCCAACAAATCTTGGTGCAGGTATTGTATTTTTTCAGTAATATGATATGTGATTATACTACATTTATTTATACGTCCCACTTTGTCTAACTTAATATATATTTCCTGTCTTACTAGTTATCTACAAGACGAGCCTGCTTCACCTCCAGCCCAGACAGATGACCATCTACCTCCCTGAGGTGAGGAAGATCTCAGTGGAATACATTAACCTACCTATGTTTAGTCCTAATGTCTTCAGTGAGGATGAGGATGACCTGCCTGTCACAGGAGCATCAGGAATCACTGATGATAATCCACCTTGCACTGTCAACATACCTATTGCCCCCATACACAGCCCTGCCCAAGCCATGTCCCCAACCCAAAGCATTGGCCTAGTCCAGTCCCTTCTAGCCAATCAAAACGTCCAGTTGGATGTATTGTCCAATCCAACATCGACTGTGGCACCACCTGGGGTGTCTGACCAAGGACAGCAGGACACTGTGCTCACGGCACAGTATACTGTTCCTGCCAGGTATTCTAGTCCTGGCCAGGTTATCTTTGGAGGTATGGACGTTGGTCGGCTTTTAGTTGTGCAATCCCAACAGCAGCAGCAGCAGCAATCACAGCAGCAACAGCAGCAACAACAACAACAGCTGCAACAACATTATCAACAACAGCAGCTGCAGCAACAGCTTCAACAATATCAGCTGCAGCAGCAACAGTTGCTGCAGCATCAGCACATGCAGCAACAGCAGCAGCAACACATGCAACAGCAGATCCAACAGATGCAGCAACAACAGCAAATGCAGCAACAGCTTCAGCATCAAATCCAACAGCAGCATCTGCAAATGCAACTGCAGCTGCAGCACCAGCAAATGCAGCAGCAGTTGCAGCAGCAGCAGCAGCATCAGATCCAAATCCCTGTCCCAACTTTGCCCTCAGGTCAACCGTCATGCCCAGTAATTCAGCTTCCGCAGAGTACAATACCAGTCACTCCCCCTACAGCAGAGCACAGTACAGAGCGGGGGGAGCATGAGCTCCTGCTTAAAATCAAAACTACTCGTTCTGCCCCACAACTGGCTGAGGGTGATGCAGTGGTTTTTACTGCCCCTCTTGAGATTAGCAAAATGAACCCACCCCCTCCTTACCCTGGCACAGTTGCTGCTGCAGTGGCAGCTGCAACAGCTGCAGGTTCGGCCGCTGCTTCTACGAATTCCGCCTCTGGGGTAGCGGGAAGCAACAGTAGCACTCCATCCTCAGGGGAAGTTTGTCTAAAGAAAGGGGATTTGACTCTGTATCCACCTGGTGCGCAGGCAACTCAGTACCCAACCCCACTGGGCTACGAACGCATCACCACATTTGACAGCAGTGGAAATGTGGAGGAGGTGTGCCGTCCCCGCATGCGACTTGTTTGCAACCAGAATGTTTACACGCTGCAGGGCCCAGGAAGCTCTGCCACCCTCAGGGTGTCATCATCTTCCTCTGCTATAGAGGGGAAGAAGGTGCAGCTGCCCTATGCCTCAGCCACGTTGAACCGTCTCACTGTGCCCAGATACTCTATACCAAGCGGGGACCCACCACCTTACCCTGACACAGCCAATACGGTTGGAGCAGGGCGGAACCCTGGCCAGAGACTGGATAGCAGCTTGATTCATGCAACCTTGAGGCGGAACAGTCGGGAAGCTGCGCTGAAGGTTTCTCAGATGCTGGATCCCCAGAGGACACTTCCCTCCAAGGCCAAAGCCAATACTTTGTCTGCTTCATACCAGCCAAGAGGACCGACAGCTCTTTATACTTGCAGTCAGTGCAGTAGTAATGGTGGTATCAGCAGTGGGGCTACCAGCAGTGGAAGTAATGGAATAGCTGGGGGGACAATCATTAGGCAAGATTTCCCACCAACTGGGGGTGGTGCACCTCACAGCACTGTTATAGTGCACTCCAACAGTGCCTCGCCTTTGCCTTCCCAATCCTCCTACAATTTGCTCAGTATGGATGGCTCCAGTGGTGGCGGAAACAGAGACAGGGCTGATTATATCAACTCTGCCTTTACCGAGGATGAGGCATTGAATCAGTCTCTGAGGCAAATGGCTCTTAATACAGAGGTAGTGAGTTTGACAGTCAAACGGCCACCTCCGTATCAATGGGATCCATCTTCTACGGAAGAGATTTGGGTTCCTCAAGAGCGTACAGCGACTCTGCCCACCTCTGGACCTCCTGCATCCCACAAACCTCCCCCACTCGTGCTTAGCCCTGCTCAGCATCTGGATGTTTCCCGTCTTCCATTTGTCCTCTCGCCTAAGTCTCCAACAAGTCCTAATGTCACAACTTTCCAACCACCAGGAGCTTATCAGATTGCACTGCCCTATCCACCAAGTGCAGCCTACAGTGGTCCCTCTCTACAGACTGTGCAAGCTTCTCCACGTCCTCCCTCTCCAAAAGAGGTGGTTCCTCCACTTTCCTTTTCCCAGCAAGACCAGGCTGTGGTCTTGCCACCTGGTTATCCGCAAAATTTGCCCAACCTTGCTTGCTTCCCACCAATGTACCCTGGGACAGCTTCTTGTTCTAGTCTGCCTGTGACTCCCATTCCTCTTCATCCATGGGGTTCTTACAATCCCTGTCCACCCATGCCAAGCCCCCCAGGTCCTGCCCCTTCCCTTCCACCAAAGACCTCCCACATGCTGGATAAGCCTGTTCTTTCTCCTCCCCCTCAACCACCCCCTCTTCCTTCGCCGCCTCCAGACCTCCAGAGTGTGGTCAGTCCCCCAGAAGCTATTGCTGAAGCTGGGGAAGGCTTTCAAGAGGTGCTCTCACTGAACGAAAGCCCGGTTCCCCAAAGAGCAGACAGGTTTGGCAAGAAGAACCGAAAGCGGTTGGACAACAGTCGGACAGATGAAGCCAATGTTCCAGCAATCGCAGAGGGAGGAAACAAGTCCAAAAAAGAGGGCCGTGCCCTTGGTGACTTCAACTCCCTTATCTCCAGTCCAAGGTTAGGTGGACGAGACAAGAAGAAACCTAAAGGCCAGAAAGAGCAGCTGAAAGCCAAAAAGCTAAGCAAGGCCACCACGAATGAGTTCCAGGACAGCTCAGAGAGTGAGCCAGAGCTCTTCATCAGCGGTGATGAGCTAATGAACCAGAGCCAGAGCGGTAAAAAGAGTTGGAAAGGTAAAAGGAACTTGCGGGCAGGAGGCTGCGAACTCGACGAAATCAAATGCCGAAAGGCTAATGAGAAAGAGGACCGTGGCCTCGGCAGCCAGGGGTTCGTCTACATTATGGCCAACAAACAGCCTCTTTGGAATGAAGCCACGCAGGTCTACCAACTGGACTTCGGAGGGAGAGTCACACAGGAATCGGCAAAGAACTTCCAGATTGAGCTTGAGGGGAGACAGGTACGCAAGACATCTATTGCCTTTCATAGAAGCTTAATGGCACTTTTCCACTGCGTGGTACGATTCGGCATGGCACGGCTCGCTTTACTTTGGCTCGGATTGCCTTTACACTGCAGTTCAGTACCGTTTCAAAATGGGTGGGATTGTAGACTGATCGTTATAGTTGCACTGCCTCTACTGCTGCGGATCCACTCCTCGGTTACTGACGAGAGGAACGTCTGCATCTTGTCTGCTGACCGAGATACAGCCATTTCTTTTTTTCAAGTTGCGTGGGATGGTCACTTAAAGCAAATCGTTCTAGTGGGTTTGGTGTCTCGTGTCACAAATCCAATGATGCTCGTAGTGGTGATTCTCTCTGACCAATCGGTGATCTGCAGTGTTTACACGTCACATTTCCGTATCGGTACGGCTCGCTTGGAACCTCAACCCGAGGTGGTACTACTTAAGTGAGCCGTACCAAGCCGTGCCATGCAGTGGAAAAGTTCCATTAGTCTCGTTTGGTTGCCTATATACACTTGTATACAACTATATACAACTTCTAACCTATTTTGTTCCCTCAAGGTGATGCAGTTTGGAAGGATTGATGGGAATGCATACATCCTGGACTTTCAATACCCATTCTCAGCTGTGCAAGCTTTTGCTGTAGCACTTGCTAATGTCACCCAGCGCCTCAAGTGATCGACTGGGCATGAACACTTTAGCCAATTATACCATTTCTTTCTTTGCTTACTGTTGTTTTTTTTCCCAGTTTAAGATGCAGTACTAATACTTGAAAACTACATCTGGGAAGTAATTGCCACATTTTCCAAGTGTTAGCGGTACTACTGGGCACTGAAATCAATTGCTGTACAACATACTGTCATTTTACTAATTTTTTTGCATAAGATACTAATGATACTTTGAGGAGGTCATATCTAAACTCACTTCCAGGGACTTAACCCTTGGAGTTCAATTGCTAGCATCTGATTAGATGCTTTTTGGCTTGCAGTCATAAAATGTATTTTATTAACGAATAGTAAGACTGAATATCCAGTCTGTAGCTGTACTCTCTGTTAGGATGGACTTGCTTTGGCAGACAGAAAACCGAATAAGCTCAACGGTGAAACCATTGATGCTGTATTCATTAGCACTCTAGATGTTTTTAGTGAATAATTCCTCTTGAATGTTTTTTTTTTAGTGATGTTAATCACTGTTTGATCATCCACATTTTTTTTTTTTTTTTTTTTTTTTTTTTTTTTTAAATTTTTAATTTGTACTGCCCTGCATGTAATTTTATTTTCGACACACACATGGCCCCCCCCGCCCAAAAAAAATGAAGTGACTGCCCCCTGCTGACGCTTCTGTGAAGTGATTTTGTGTAATGGCTCTCAAGCCACATTTAGCCCACCTCAACATGTGCAAAACAAGCAACAGGAGATATTTTTCTACCGTGTTACAACAATGTCATTTCATACCTGTTATTTTTTTGAAAATGATGTTTGTGCGACACGTTTTGTTATCAGTGCTAAGAATATCACCGTGTTAGATGAAACCCTGTAGTATGAATAGAAATTCAGCAGTAGGTTTGTGAGGAACAGCAATGAGAAATATATCATTCAGTACTCCACGATACATGGAGGATTGTGATTCTCTATGAATATATGGAGACACTTAATGTTTTTTATTTTTATTTGATTTGCCTTCTATCAATAAAACAAGCAAGTGATAAAGAATACAGCATGAATAGACAACTCCCAGTTCAAGAGAGTGAATTTAACAGGCCGGTCATTACATTTCACTGATAGTGTTTTTGAAAGAATTAGTCAGTATTTGTGATCAGAACCAACATGTTTGTGCACGTTTGTCTGTCTTATGTCTTTTGTACAGAGTGGTTTTGTTTTTTGGGGTTAACGTGGTGATTATTTTGGCCTTTCACCAGGATTCCTTTCCGACGGTGAATCGAGAATTAGTTTGTGTTCTTAATGGAAGAGTTTATTTATTTATTTATGTCTTGTTTGTTTATTGTGCAATATTGTCAAGACTAATGCTTTCTTTAACCGTTGAACTTCTCAAGACAGCCGTTCACGATAAACGTGTGGCGTTTAATCCACCTTTTGTAAGTGTGAACATTATTTATGTATAAATCGGCTTGGTGTTGTGTGTGTGTGTATATTACGTGGATGATGCTGAATTGGTGGTGGTGGGTTTTGGTGTCATTTGCTCATGCGGTTTGAAGGTGATTGTGGTTACGGTGTGGCGTGTAGTAAAGTGACCATGGATGGGTTTGTCACGTGTGTTTTTGTACAGTGCAGAATCGAAACCAGATCAGCAGCACAACCCTTCTCACCGAGAGAAATGCTATTTAACGGTTACATCACATACTTCCTTTTACCCATGTGTGTCTCTACCTATGTACTGATTTGATTGATGGTCTGTGTTGGGTTTTATTGTACAATTATGTGCTTGGTATTCGTAGGAATAGGTCAAAAAGATGCTTTGGAGATGAAGGAAAAACTGACTGAATGTGTGCATTGAACGGTACAAAGGCATGCTTGGTAAATTAACTTGTTTTTTAAAGTATGTGTTTGTTTTCGAAGGGTGAGCATGGAATGGCTTTGGGATTGAAGACGCACGTCATAGTTCGTTATTGCAACTCATTTAAGAATTCACGTTTGCTTTCGTTTGCTGAAATGTGTGTCCATTCTGTCTAAAATAAATAAAATCACCCATGATGCCATTTGGTTTTGAGGTGACTGCTTGGCAGGAAAGTTTCATGTGGACTTGTTTCAGTTATTTTTGGAAGTGTATGTTTATTTGCTCTATATACTGTATATTAAAGGGGAATCCTTTGCTTTGCTATAATTCCCCCCTTTTTTGACTCTTATTTTGTAATCAGACTCTGGGGTTTGGGGTTAGGCGTAACTAACTTGAAGCCTATATGCACTAGGGTTTGCATTGTACTGTAATGAACAGTTTTGTTGTTCCTCAAAAGCTGAATTGTGTCCTTTGTCGATGTGTAGCCCAATAAAGTGTACAGGTTGAAATATCTCTCCTCGATCATTGAGTTCATGAGCAAAACATAAACATACTGACGTTTAAGCAATTTCAATACACATTTGCATGCTTTTGTCACTAACAAAAGTACAATGATAAAACATGATTTTAATATGAAGTACCATGATTTGAAATGGCTTTTATGTTTATATTTTTAGTTTTAATTTTTATTTATTTCCAGTTAATAATTTTAGCGCTTTAACTTGAACTTATTTCAGTTTATTGCCAACTTTTCTTATTTTTGTTTGCTTTGTTTTTCAACTGATGTTTATATTTCAGTTCAAACTAAAATCAGTGCATTATATTATTTCTAAAAATAAGCAAAACAATATAAACTCAAGCCACTTTAAAGAATATTTTTACATCAGTTTTTAGAATTACGCCCTTCTCAACATCATAATATTTATTTATATCCATGTGTGTTTGTATATTTATATATAAATAAACATATATACATAGCTCCACAACATTTGCTTGTTAAATGGTTCTCTGAAATATTAAATTCACTCACTGCAGTTTTTGTATAATTCAGTCTAAAACCAATGCATTATTTTAACACAATTTAGAGAATATTTATATAAATATATACAATTATGATTTTTTTTTTTTATGTTTTTATTTTATTTCAAAAGACATGCTTGTCTCTATATTTAGTCCTTAGGGTAAGAGCCCTATTTAGTGAAACTCTCTCTAGTGGACTGAACCCTGTCCGTGGTCCTGAACGCGCATGCGCACGCGATCAGCTCGTGCGGGTCCTCCAACCTGCACAATTAAAGCGCTTTGCCTGCATTTCCACTCAATAGAGCCGCTGCAAAAACACCATCAAACGCCATTTTCAATGAAAAGACATGGAGCGGCCGGACACCGAATACTGCAGCTTTGAAAACCCGCTGATCAGCGAGATGAAGCATTTCTGCAAGAAGATACAAGAAGCCTGCAACGAGCTGAAGGAGGATCTGACGCCGTACAAAAAACGAGCGGTTCTACAGGTAGGAGGATTTCGGGAATCAAACACATTTATGTTGAATGTTTTTAACCGCTTTGAGTTCGTCGAAACGCTTTTATTGAACGAATGCTGTGCGAACTGTGTATTTCACATCGCACAAACAATGGCGTGTTAAAATATCGTGCGCTCAAATTCAAAGCTGAACACAGCGATTGTTCATTACTCAATGATGCAGACATTGAATTCACACTATGTAACATTTTTCATTTAAAATGTCCAATATATGTTTATTATGTTCGTTTTAAATGCAGCCCTCCATATTAACAAGTCACATGCACTCAAACGAGTTAAATTAATACCTCTTTGCGTTATTAATCGATATAAAACCAATACCGCAGATGGCACATGCGCAGTGCGGCGGAGGTCACATGACCTCGTTGTATGACGTCAGTGGGCTGATGTGTGCGGATATTCGCCGTCAACAAACGCGTCCTGATTTATTCACGGAATTCGCGCCGCCAATGGTATAAAATCAGCGCGATGGAGCGGTAAGTGTGTGGATGGAAATCACAACATCACACACAAACACACGTACACCCGTTTGTGTTCAATAAACCCGCGTTTTCATCAGTTTTGTAGTGACTGTCCAGATTTTTGAGTGAGTGAAAGCTGATCAGGCACGTGCGCGCATTTCACGGCCTATTTATAATTATAAATAATTGATGGATTATATTTAGAGTTGCTGGAAATGTTTTTGTGTTTTACACAACATATGTCGGATGTTGTGGGCGTGATCTCATTTCATGTTCCTGTGTGTGTGTGTGTGTGTGTGTGTGTGTGTGTGAGTGATTCAAATTTTATATATATTTTTATTTATTTTTACACACCTTTTTGTTAGTATCATTGTGCATGTGGATATAAGTATTTAAATATTGTACAGTGTTTATATTTATATTTGTATATAAATAAGTGTCATAATAAATATATACTTATTATGTGTGTATATTATTTTGAGGCGTAAATCCTCTCGATTCGATTCTTCCAATTCTATTATTATTAATAATAATCACAATATAGTTCTCTTGAACCCAGATGCAAACGAACAGTAGAACGAATACAATATAACAAAGAAACAAATTAAATTAACAGTGCTTTACATTTTTACCTCTATTTAACAGAATCATTCAAGTAAGAAATAATACAGAGAATGAATAATCAAAAGGTAAAAATAGTGTATTAATTAGAAATAAAGCTACAAAAGTGATTCAGTCAATAGCAGTGAGTGATTCCCTCGTTTCTTTTGTTGCTTTATTAACGTTAATAGCAGCAGGTTTATTATATTAAGAGCTAATGCACAGATCTAATATAATGTTACACGTCAACTGTTTACCACTTAAGACGCGACCGACAATGTTTACGTGAATTCTCGCCAAGACGGATGTTCTGAGATAATTCTGTGTGCAGGATCATAGAAACAATTATATTGTTGTAGTCATGAGTCGTGACGCTGTGTCCGTGTGCGTTTCTGTAGGTTGGCCCCCATGCGTCTCTACACTCTCTCTAAGAGGCACTTTGTTCTGGTGTTCGTGGTTTTCTTCTTCTGCTTCGGCGTCTCCACCCTCATCGGTGTGTCAGGTGAGATCTCTGGTTTCCTGCAGACAGTGGGCCGATTCAGCCGTTTCCCAGCATTCACCTGCTGTTCCATTGAGAGTCACAGTGAAGGTCTGTGTGGATAATGAACCTGCAGATCACATGATTCTCAACCCTCAGAGATTCAAGCAATTAAAAGTTAAAAATGTCTGTTTTTGTGTATGTATTTTTATTTGCTCACACTGTCTTTGACAGGAACATATTGACAATTTGTGTCTGCTGTCATGATGAAGTCACACAACTATTCATTTTGAATTCAGGACTGAAACAGACAGAGATATTATTATATAATATATAGTTTGTTGTTTGCTCGGTTGACTGATGAATGTTTCTCCTGTAGGACCGAAGATCATAAGTGAGAATTATTACAACGGTTTAAGCGCCAGCGTCAATGGATCAAAGGTGAGATTTGTCATGGTGCGAAAATAGACTTCATTTTCTTTTTAAAAAAAAAAAGAAAAGAAAGAGAAAAACACTACCGGTTTCTTAAGATTCTTTATTGTTTGTGAAAAAGAGTCTCTTCTGCTCACAGAGGCTGCATTTATTTGATCAAAAATACAGTAAAAATGTGTTTCTATTTTAATATACTTTAAAATATAATTTATATCCAGTGATCAAAGCTGAATTTTCAGCATCATTACTCCAGTCTTCAGTGTCACATGATCCTTCAGAAATCATTCTGATATGATGATTTGCTGACATTAATGATGTTACAAAAGATCGTATTTCAAAATAAATGCTGTTCTTTTCAAAGAATCCTGAAAAAATCAAATGTTTTCTACTCTGATAATAATCATAAATGTTTCTTAAGCAGCAAACATAGAGTGATTTCTGAAGGATCATGTGACACTGAAGACTGGAGTAATGATGCTGAAAATTCAGCTTTGATCACTGGATATAAATATATATTCACATAGAAAACAGCTGTTTTACATTAAAATAATATTTCGTAATTTTTACTGTATTTTTGATTAAAATAACGCAGTCGTGGTGAGCAGAAGAGACTCAATGAGATTGTGTCTCAATCATTCCAAATGTTTGACGGTAGTGTAAGTGTTTTTGTGTGGTGAATTGTGTCCGTGTTTTCTCAGACCGGCCCGTTCAACCTCCAGTCTCAGCCGCTGTCCAACTACAACCAGCAGCTCTGGCTCACATGCATCATTCAGCTCAGCAACAACCGTGAGAAAACGTTGTTTTATTCAGAAACAGCTTCTTATCTTGATCATTCATTAAACATTTACTGCTTAAAGACATTGCAGAATGTAAACTATATTATTGCCAATCTCTAATCTGATAAATGTGACAGTGTTTTTAATTGTTTTATTAATAATTTACAGTGGGTACAGAAAGTATTCAGACCCCCTTAAATTTTTCACTCTTTGTTATATTGCAGCCATCTGCTAAAATCATTTAAGTTCATTTTTTTTCCTCATTAATGTACACACAGCACCCCGTATTGACAGAAAAACACAGAATTGTTGACAGATTTATTAAAAAAGAAAAACTGAAATATCACATGGTCCTAAGTATTCAGACCCTTTGCTGTGACACTCATATATTTAACTCAGGTGCTGTCCATTTCTTCTGATCATCCTTGAGATGGTTCTATACCTTCATTTGAGTCCAGCTGTGTTTGATTATACTGACTGGACTTGATCAGGAAAGCCACACACCTGTCTATATAAGACCTTACAGCTCACAGTGCATGTCAGAGCAAATGAGAATCATGAGGTCAAAGGAACTGCCTGAAGAGCTCAAAGACAGAATTGTGGCAAGGCACAGATCTGGCCAAGGTTACAAAAACATTTCTGCTGCACTTAAGGTTCCTAAGAGCACAGTGGCCTCCATAATCCTTAAATGGAAGACGTTTGGGACGACCAGAACCCTTCCTAGAGCTGGCCGTCCGGCCAAACTGAGCTATCGGGGGAGAAGAGCCTTGGTGAGAGAGGTAAAGTAGAACCCAAAGATCACTGTGGCTGAGCTCCAGAGATGCAGTCGGGAGATGGGAGAAAGTTGTAGAAAGTTGTAGAAAGTCAACCATCACTGCAGCCCTCCACCAGTCGGGGCTTTATGGCAGAGTGGCCCGACGGAAGCCTCTCCTCAGTGCAAGACACATGAAAGCCCGCATGGAGTTTGCTAAAAAACACCTGAAGGACTCCAAGATGCTGAGAAATAAGATTCTCTGGTCTGATGAGACCAAGATAGAACTTTTTGGCCTTAATTCTAAGCGGTATGTGTGGAGAAAACCAGGCACTGCTCATCACCTGTCCAATACAGTCCCAACAGTGAAGCATGGTGGTGGCAGCATCATGCTGTGGGGGTGTTTTTCAGCTGCAGGGACAGGACGACTGGATGCAATCGAGGGAAAGATGAATGCGGCCAAGTACAGGGATATCCTGGACGAAAACCTTCTCCAGAGTGCTCAGGACCTCAGACTGGGCCGAAGGTTTACCTTCCAACAAGACAATGACCCTAAGCACACAGCTAAAATAACGAAGGAGTGGCTTCACAACAACTCTGTGACTGTTCTTGAATGGCCCAGCCAGAGCCCCGACTTAAACCCAATTGAGCATCTCTGGAGAGACCTAAAAATGGCTGTCCACCAACGTTTACCATCCAACCTGACAGAACTGGAGAGGATCTGCAAGGAGGAATGGCAGAGGATCCCCAAATCCAGGTGTGAAAAACTTGTTGCATCTTTCCCAAAAAGACTCATGGCTGTATTAGATCAAAAGGTGCTTCTACTAAATACTGAGCAAAGGGTCTGAATACTTAGGACCATGCGATATTTCAGTTTTTCTTTTTTAATAAATCTGCAAAAGTGTCAACAATTCTGTGTTTTTCTGTCAATATGGGGTGCTGTGTGTACATTAATGAGGAAAAAAAATGAACTTAAATGATTTTAGCAAATGGCTGCAATATAACAAAGAGTGAAAAATTTAAGGGGGTCTGAATACTTTCCATACCCACTGTATATGAGCTTTTTCATGATAATTTTAGTTTAATTTTTAGTCATTGTGTTATGTGCTTTTGTCATTTTTTAGGATTTTGCTATTTTATTTTTGCTACTTAAACTTATTTCAGTTTTTCAGTTAGCTTCAAAACTAATATTTATATATCATTTTTTTATTTCAATTATCAGAAATGTTTCAGTTAACGATAATAACCCTGTTACAAGGCAAACCGTGTATTATAAAAAGCGCTAAATAAATAAATTTGACTTGACTGAAATTCTTCAGAACAGGAAAGAAAATAGTTTGTCAACCGTTTCATGGGGTCTTCGTCATTAAATCATTCATTCTGGAGATTTGTTCAAAAACGCTGATTCATCCAGTAAAAGTGTCTAAGAGCAAGTTATTGAATCATTCAAGTATTTTTTTTTTAATAGACAGCAGCAATTAACATTTTGTCAGTAAGTGACATTTTGTTTAATTGTCTGCTCAGAATCGTGGGAGAATTGTGATCTCTATTTTAAAGTGAAATCGTGATTCTCAATGTTTCCAGAATGGTGAAACTCTCATGGATTGTGTTCAGTTGTAGATCTGGGTTTGAGAGAGTTCGGGATGAACGTGGAGCTGCAGGGCGTGATGCAGGACGCCAGCGTGATGCGCATCAGCGACAACGTGCACAACAGAAACCGAAGCCTTCACTGCGCCGCGGTGAGTCCTGCTCTTTTCTGTGTGTGATCGTCACGGGTTCATTCGGATTTTCATGTGTGTGTTTGTGTGTGATGGTTTTGCAGCATCAGCAGGCGTGTGATGAGATCATCGTGTTGCATCTGGGTTATCTGAACTACACGCAGTACAAGATCAACGTCAGCTTCAGGAACCTACAGGACGACCTGAAGGACAATATCAAAAATGTCACTTTTGTTGTAAGTTCAGATTATTAATCGTGTTTCACAGACAAAACTCAAGGGTATTTGCACATCCCAAAATAAACACAGATTCATCCAGTTATGAAACAAGTGAAGTCTTTTTGAACGAGTCATTGAATCATTCGTTCAAGAGATTTGTTCAGAAACGCAGATTTACGAATGGAAAAAAAACCCAATAACATTGAAGAAGTTCCACAATGCTCTATTTGGATTGAAAAATAAACAAACATTTAAACTCATATTATTAATCATTTAATTAGTATTATTGGTCACACATTAATATTAAGTATCTTTATGTACTTGCCTTAATTAAGTGCTTTATAGTGTTGTATTGAAATCACTTGTGCTGTTATTGAGGTGGATACGGGTAAAGTCAGGACAGATTTGGTAGTATGGGTAGGTATAAGGGGAATTATACATGTAATTACAGAAATTAATTAGCTAGAGATAAGTGGTAACACGTATAGTTCAAATGTTTTTAATAGTTTCTCTCTGTTCTTCACCAGTTTAAGATGTACAACGCCACGTTCTCTCAGGTGGAGATTTGGTTCCGGTTTGTGTTTGTAGTGATGACCTTCATAGTGACGGTGAGTGACCGCTCCAAACCATCTGCACATCACGCATGTTTCAGTCGTTCATGATCGTTTAAGGCAAGTGACAAAATGACTTTACCAGTCAGCGATTGGCTCTTTTATTTAGAAGGCGGGGTTTATTCCGCCGTATAGTGTGTGTTGCACTTTTTCCCATTTGTAGTAATACGAGTGTGTATCTAAAGTCTTTGTTATACTGTTGTATTTCGTGTAGTGTATGTTTGCGCACTCGTTGCGGAAGTTCTCCATGAGGGATTGGGGAATCGAGCAGAAATGGATGTCGATTCTTCTTCCTCTGCTGCTGCTTTATAACGGTGAGACAGTATTTACTTTCCTTTACTTATAAAAAGAATTGTTTCTTGAGCAGCAAATCAGAATGATTTCTGAAGGATCATGTGACACTGAAAATTCCGCTTTGATCACAGGAATAAATTACACTTCACTATATATTCACATAGAAAACAGATATTTTTACATTGGAATCATATTTCACTATTTTTACTGCGTTTTTAAACAGATAAATTCAGCCTTGGTGAGCTGAAGAGACTCTTTCAGAAACATTTTTAAAAATCTTACCGACCCCAAACTTAAATCAATACTGTATATATTTCGAGGCATGAAGTTTTAGTTCTCTGTGTTGTAGATCCCTTCTTCCCGCTGTCGTTCCTGGTGAACAGCTGGTTTCCGGGAACGCTGGACGCTTTCTTCCAGGCTCTGTTTCTGTGTGCGCTGCTGCTCTTCTGGCTGTGTGTGTATCACGGCATCAGAGTACAGGTGCATTCATCATAATTACAAATATTCATTCGTTCAAGTCTGTGATCATAATGTAATGACTTTCTCCACTTGTACAGATGTAAAATAGTCTGAGAATGGGGTTTCATGTTGATTTTGAAGAGCACAAATTGACACAAAATCAAACTCATTTGGAGGATCTCGATCTGTTGTTTCGTCTGCAGGGCGAGAGGAAGTTCTTGACGTTTTACCTGCCCAAGCTGATCATCGTAGGACTGTTGTGGCTATCCGCCATCACGCTGGGAATCTGGCAAACGTGAGAAATACGCTGCTCTAGTTGGTGTTTTCCTCAGTGGTGGTTGTAACTGCTGGTGATTTATGGGATTATCATTTTGTTGTTATTATTAGGGTGAATGAGCTGCAGGATCCCATGTATCAGTACAAAGTGGACATCCAGAACTTCCAGGTGAGTTTCCGTCACGGTGTTTTATTCCCGACACCTCAGTCTAAATAAAAATACTAAAGTTAAAAAATAATAGTTAAAGAGGTGGGTTCACTTTTTTAACTTTAGTTAGTGTGTAATGTTGCGGCATAAACAACATCTGCAAAGTTACAACGCTCAAAGTTCAATGCAAAAAGAGATATATAAGAAATCTCTGTTTAAGGACTACAACAAACGGCTGGTAGAGACTACAGTGAGCTTCTTCCTGGGTTGGTGACATCACTAACCCTAAAATTGAAATAAAACCCGCCCCCGAGAACACGCAACAAAGGGGGTGTGGCCATGTTGGGCTGCTTTAGAGAAGAGGAAGAGTTGTTGTAGTAGAGTGTTGTTGACATGCCGTCATTTTACAAACGAGGGTCAATTCAACACTGGATTTGCACAAAAGATTAACATGACGGCACATGCTAGTCGATCAACTCCACAGCAACTACATAAGTTTATCCACTAACCATTCAGAAACGTCCTAAAAGTTGTAACTTCTTCCTGAGTCTCTCCATCAGTGTTGACTCCGGTTTGAACACCGTCGTCATTTTGGCTGCGTGAGATTCTCCAGCTTTGTTGTTGTTGAGCAATCGAAGCGTGAGCTGTCACATTTTATTACATTTAAGAAATGATGTAAAATACTGGTAAATAAAACCCAGATGTTAACATTATAAACATGTATTTTAGTTCCTGTCACTCCACAACAAATCCTTGACATTTAATGGTATTCAGAACAGAATAGGCATGAAAAATATGGAAATTATAAACGCCTAAACTAACGCACGTGTACAATAAAAAATAAACGTTCGCACAAATACAAATGTGTGTTTTAATTGCATTATATAAGTCACAGCATGTTTCAGATGATAAACACGACTTATAAGTCAACATTAAAGGGAAGTTGCGCTGATCTCCTATTGTGCCGTATATCCGAGTGAAACGGCTTTTTAAACAAGAACAAATGTAGGGCGGGGCTTGATTTTGTCTGTGGGGAATTGATTGGATGGTTTGCTATTGGTGGATCTCATGCGAGTGACAGGTAGCCAGAGAAGAGATGCTGATATTCTGATTCAAGATTTCATGAAACATGAATAATGTGCACTGATAAATCATTTAAGAATTGTCAAATTTTGATTTCATGGTGACTTTAAGGAACAGTGGTAGTTAAAAATGTGTTTTTGATGTAGGGCATGAAGATCTTCTTCCTGCTGGTGGTGTGTTTGTATGTTCTGTATCTGGTGTTTCTGGTGGTGCGCGCCTGCTCTGAGCTGAAGAACATGCCGTACACAGGTAACACGCTACTGACATGAGGAACAAGTGTAGCATTAACATGCAGGATTTTCTTCACTGTCTTCATTCATTTGCTCAGATCTGCGGCTGAAGTTTCTGACAGCGCTGACGTTGGTGGTGCTGATGATCAGGTAACCTAAAAATACTCTTGTACTGCTATTTAAAGAGGACCTGATGTTGTTTTTGGGCTCTACTAGACTGAATGTTGATTATTTTCCTCATATTCTCCATTGTTGCAGCTCCTCTCTTCCCAGTCTGTCAGTAACGCTCTGTCTCTATGAAGCCCCTCCTTCTGAAAAGCACAATGTGCTCTGATTGGTCAGCTGGAGCAGTGTGTTGTGATTGGTGTTTGGGAAATGTCCCGCCCCTTACCATAACCACCAGTTTCAACACACTACTAACTAACTCAACCAGGCCCCGCCCCTTTATTCTGCATTATTTAAATGAGGAATATTGTGAAGAAAACTCAAGACATTGATAAATAGAAGGTTCAAAAGAACAGCATTTATTTGAAATGGACATCAATTAAATTATTGATCAATTTAATGTACACATGAGTTGTTGTAAACGGTATTTAGAACAGTATCTAGTCATCTGATGATTCAAACAGATGGTCATGTGATGTAATTCCCTCTTCTTTCATCAGTGTGGTCATACTGTACCTGAGATTCGGCTCCAAGGCCTTGCAAGACAACTTTGTTGCCGAACTTTCCACCCACTACCAGAATTATATCCTTTTATTACAGCATTTTTAGTTTAAGTGCCCTTATGCTATTTTAAAGTCTCCTAATTGTGTTTAGATTCAGGTTCACATTCATCCAAAGTCAAAAAACACTTTAATTTTCTCATAATATCCACCGCACATCACCTCATTTTCTCAGTGTCTGAAATGGTTCGTTCAAAGATTTGGTATTTCTAAACCCCGCTGCATTGGTCAGATGAAAGATCAACTCGCTCCGTTGAGTTTTTCCTGAACGTTTTTCTCCACCAGCTGAATTTCTTTCCTTCTACGGCCTCCTGAACTTCTATCTCTACACGTTAGCGTTTGTCTACTCACCCTCAAAAAACGCTCTCTACGGTGAGTTATTGTGTTATTCAACACTATTTAACTATTGTAAATGACTCCTTTGTCATGGAAATGCGTTTTCCGTATCCCAGATTCCCAGCTGAAAGACAATCCTGCCTTCTCCATGCTCAATGACTCAGATGATGAAGTCATTTACGGGTACGTTGCCTGCATCACATGTTC
>CM074454.1:700180-712680 GCA_037101425.1 Elopichthys bambusa
TTTTTTGCGCATATTTAAGTAAATATGCATCAAGGTATCTTGGGTAAATCTATATGTAGACCTAGCTCTAGATCAAAGATGATCAGTGTTTCTCCCTGCAGGGTTTAGTTGGCTTTAAACCGGTTAAAGGGTTAGTTCACCCAAAAATTAAAATTGTCATTAATTCCTCACCTTCATGTCGTTCCACACCCGTAAGACCTTCGTTCATCTTCAGAACACAAATTACGGTATTTTTGATGAAATCCGAGAGGTATAGGACTCGTCCATAGACCGCAATATAATCAACACTTTCAAGGTCCAGAAAGGTACTAAAGACATCGTTAAAACAGTCATGTGACTGCAGTGGTTCAACCTTAATTTTATAAAGAGACAAGAATACTTTTTGTACGCAAAAACAAAAATAACGACTTTATTCAACAATCTCTTGTCATTCTTACGTTTACGTTCAGCGCTTCCAGGTTCTATGTCAGAACATTATTGGCCAATGCTGATCATGTGATCAGCACGACGCATGCGTGTGATGCAGGAGCTGGCCAATAATGAGCCGCCGTGTTGACGTATTCTAGTCTCTTCATAATAAGGTTGAACCCCTGCAGTCACATGACTGTTTTAATGATGTCTTTAGTACTTTTCTGTACCATGAAAGTGTTGATTATATTGCGGTCTATGGACGAGTCCTATACCTCTCGGATTTCATCAAAAATACCGTAATTTGTGTTCTGAAGATGAACGAAGGTCTTACAGGTGTGGAACGACATGAAGGTGAGGAATTAATGACAATTTAGTGTGAACTAACCCTTTAACATACTAGAGCAATGATTGTAATGCAAAGACACCAACGTTTTTGGACAGTTGACTCAGAGACCTGACCACGTCTGGACCCGCACGCAAACCCAAAGGTCATTTCCCCCCGGTGTTATGCCCTTGCTATGTGTGCGCAAAGAAACCGAACCTTGTCGCCTTTCATAGGCTGTAAAACGTGCCACTGAAAGTGAATTCAAGGTGCGACATGTGATCGTTCGTTCTGTGTTAGAATAGAGTTTGGGTGATATTTCAGCTGAAGTGTCAATCTCTGAATATCTCTCTCTCTGTCTCCGCAGCTTCGGGAGTATAAGGTTGTTGGGCGTCTGTTGCCCTCCGCTAAAAACCCCACACCCCCTCTGTACCGCATGAGGATCTTCGCCCCAAACCATGTGGTGGCCAAGTCTCGCTTCTGGTACTTCGTCTCCCAGCTGAGGAAGATGAAGAAAGCCAACGGAGAGACAGTCTACTGCGGCCTGGTGCGAACGCAATGAATTGCATTTAATCGAGACATGATTGAGCTCTGTTTCAGAGAAGTGTGGGATTTTAACTTCCTCTTCTGTTCACACAGGTCTATGAGAAATCCCCTCTCAAGGTGAAAAATTTTGGCATCTGGCTGCGTTACGACTCCCGCAGTGGGACCCACAACATGTACCGCGAGTACAGAGACCTGACCACATCTGGAGCCGTCACTCAGTGCTGTGAGTTTTCCCGAAACACACGTGTGTTCGACCCGCATGCAAACCCAAAGGTCATTTCCCCTCGGTGTTATGCCCTTGCTATGTGTGCGCAAAGAAACTGAACCTTGTCGCCTTTCATAGGCTGTAAAACGTGCCACTGAAAGTGAATTCAAGGTGCAACATGTTTGTTCTTTCCTCTGTGTTTTTACTCCTTACTGACATGCGTTTGTGGTTCAGATCGTGACATGGGTGCCAGGCATCGTGCCCGCGCTCACTCCATCCAGATCATGAAGGTGCAGGTCATCCCAGCCAACAAATGCCGCAGACCCGCCATCAAGCAGTTCCACGTGAGTTTGCACAGTGATTGATCAGAATGATTCAGTTGTAAGTTACGCTTGCATTCGAATTAATGCTTGAATATGTCGTCTCTTGATTCAACAGGACTCCAAGATCAAGTTCCCTCTTCCTCACAGGGTTCTGCGCCGCCAGCACAAGCCCCGCTTCACCACCAAGAGACCAAACACTTTCTTTTAAAGTGTATGTTTGTGCTTTTCACATTACAGACGAATTAAAAGTGGAGAAAATCACCCGGTCTAGTTTGTCGTCTTTAAGTCAATACAAAGATGGTTTTGCATCATGTACTGCCTTTTATGCTGATTATGAACTTATGGTCATTACAAAAGAGTCATAGGCAAGCCAATTACTAATGAACTTTAAAGAGATGCAATAGACCATTAAAAGTGTGATATAAGAGATAAGAACAAATGTTTGTGTGTTGCAAATGCATCTTCCACTGATCGCCACTAGATGGCAGAGCTTCACCACAAACTGAGTGTACATCCTCATGTGTTTAATTCAGGCATTGCGTGTTGATCTACAGTAACTCTGCAAAAACAGCACATGACTATTGTGCACTTATTATTGGATATCTCCATCTCAAAAGCAGCTGCTTCATCAAACACCTTGGTCGAGTTTGTGTTTGATTAGAGGTGGAGCTGAACACAGAGAGATGCAGATACTACATTAGGATAATGAAAAAAGATTATATTGATAGACATCTTCAACGTCGAGCCCAAAATATTTTTGTCTGTCGCTGCTATGGTAGTTACTAGGGCGTTGCTATGATCAAGTTTCCATCCACATATTTATATTCAATTAAATGCTTGAAGGAAATATCAAGATGCGATTAAAAATTATAAATAACTTGAGGTGGATACATTTGTTATGCAGCCTATTGCATATGTATTATTTGGGGAAAAAACTGCATAAAATACAATTAAAAAAAACTACATCTTTGCGCCCTTTAAAATATATGTTCTATATAGTATGAATGTGTATAGTACAGCTGTTCTAACCTGAAAAATAAGCTTTTCTTTAACACTATTTGAGCATAAACAACATTTATGGGTCAGTTCATTTCAGATTTTGTTGCTGATTTGAAATATGTTATTTAATTGTGAGTTCGCCAAGCAGTTTTTGAGATTTCAGGATTCCCCCGTTCAAATAGAGAGGACTTGGATGCCTGAAATAGCTGCCCGGAGGTGTTGCAAATATGGCCGCTGAGTGAAGACTTTCCTTGAAAGGGACTTTTGGTATGAGTGAAATTCGGGCGTACTACATCTGCCATGATGTCATGTGACCTACCAACATCAGTTGTGTTGCTTCACTGACATTCACAAATCCTCTCCCATGGCCTCATGGGATAGTAAAGTGTCCAAGTAGTAGGTCATCCGGGGACTTTTTGCCTACTGTTTTTCGAATATGTACTCAGACGTGCTACTCTGTTGGCATACTGTTTTTCACCTACTATATAGTAGGGAAGTATTCGATTTCAGATGCAGCGATTATTTTCTTGTGGGATTCCATATTGATGCACTAAATAGTTTGCATTGAATAAGTTACTATAAAGACATGTAGGCTAAACAATTCAGCTGTTTGCTTCTCTATTATGAAGACAAGCAAGTGTGATAATATTAATAGTGATACTTCCCTAATGATGTTTATTTCATTTATGCTGGCTGGTGGGACTTTTCACATGTAATGTACAGTCAGTCCCACACCTGCTGACCACCTCAAACAGCGTGTCGCAGCATGAAGCTGGTTTACTGATATGCTGATGAGTGAATCTGTGGCTTCAGTGCACGGCAGGTTTACTGCGCTGTGGGCTGGAGTGGCAGCCGTATACTGTGTGTTGATTTCCTCCCGGGACGACACTTTCCAGGAACCGTCCGCGGGCCGAGGCGAGCACCCAAACCTCAAGCCACATATTCCACAGCGCATAAAAGCTCTTGGTTCTGACGGTTTACCGGCAGGTACGGGGTGTTTCAGCGCCTGTGACGCTTCTGTGTGTGTGTGTCTGAAGTGGAGGGTCACAAATCAGATACTTCAGGACCATCCAACGAGGACAACTGAGGTGAAATCTGTGGATTTGGCAATTAAAATACTTAAATGTATGTAAAATACTTAACTAATAGTTTCAACTAACTATTGAAATCGTTCGTTTACTTATTATTGTTCTTACACTCTTGAGTCAGCCCATAGAACCATATGGTAAAAAGTTATGAAATTTGGCACACAAAATGAGGACAGTCTGAAATGCTACCATAGCAAATTTGCAGTCTCTACCTCAAACCCTTTAGCGCCTCCAACAGTTCAAATTTTCACTCCATTCTCATATAGCGCGTCAACTAATTTGACGGCGAGCATGCAAAAATGGATTTGATGCTGTATCTTCGTAATGATTTGGTGTATTGACACCAAACTTGGTATATGCCATTACAGGCATGACTTGGGGGTACATGCACAGTATCGTCACAGCGCCACCTACTGGTGCCGAGATAGGAAAAATGGCCATTTTGAATGCCTTGTCCTAAAATCATGGATAGTCGCCTTAGTTTCCTTGAGGCATGCTGAGTTGAACAATATCCCATTTTCTTTGGTCGGCCATTTTGAAGTTTGTCATAAAATGATGATCGTTACGAAACTCGGTATGATTCATTGAGGCCATGTTCTGAGAGGACCTGTAAAGTTTTAGGTCAGCGCACCCTAGTGGTCAAGAGATATAAACTAACTAACATCATTAGATTTGTTGGCTTATGCCATGTCCTACGATACCAAATTTGTCGTATTTTACCATAATGTCTGCCATAGTGAATTTTATTCAAAAACTACTTTTTCAAACTCCTCCTACAAAATTTGTCTGATTTATATGAAATTTGGTATGTAGCATCTACTGACACTCATGACAAAAAGATATTAAAAGATCTATTTTTGATAGACCCAACCATTGTTTATTACTGCAAATTTGACTGTGAGCACTCCAAAATGGATATGCGGCTGTATCTTTGCAAAAGTTTTGTGTATTGACACGAATCTTGGTATATGTCATCACAAGCACGACTTGAGGGTGCATGCAGAGTTTTGTCATAGCACCACCAACTGCTCAGAAGTTATAAACCATATTATTATGCAATCTTATTCGGCTTGACCCCGTAATTGCTGCTAGCAGCTATATTATAGATGTGTGTTCACAATCATTCACAATAAGAACTCGTATTATGAAAATATATGAATTTTGTGTTGACTAAATTTGTTGTGGTCTCCATTTTAAATAGTCCCTTTATCATTAAAGCGTCCTGTCCAGAGGAGAGTCGATGGATGAAAACACACTTGTTCTCCCACACGCCTGATTCAGAAGCGCTGATCCAGCATCTCACGGCCCACGGCAGCCCATGTGATTGATTGGACTCTGAGTTCCCACATTCAGGACACAGGGAGAGTTTCACAGGATGTGCAGTAAAACGCAGAGAGCCATGTCAAAACCTCCCACTGCGGTCCTGCTTCAACACTTGGTCCAAGCAAACACTTAAAGTATAATGTTTTTGAGACACAGGCCGGCTACTGAAAACCTGCCATGAATGACTGGCCTCACACACCGATCTGAAAAGAGAGAGAGAATCAACACGGGGAAAGAAAAAAATCATTAAATAGAACATTTCATGCTGGAGTATCAGAGTGTAGTATGCAGTACATGATCTGAGCTCAGTATGGGAACATTCTGAATACACAGATGATCTATTTACAGTATAATACCTGGAGTCTTCATCTGAATGGCAGTCATTCATGGAAGTATGCGATTAGAAATCTGCCACACTGTACAGAATATGACCTTGACCTTCCATTTACAGTCTGATTTTGAAAGGGTTAATAAATAGTAGTTAAAAAACCTAAACTAAACACAGTCAACAAGTATGCATCAAATGCAGAATTTGGGAGAAAGTGGATGTTCTGGTGCATAACTTCTATCACAGTTTGTGTTGCGTTTAATGACTCTCGTTCTGTTTATTCACAGTCTTGCTTAGTTCAATTCTCTACCGCGTCCAGAGTGACGAATCATGGCATGAAACCACAAACGCAATGCCTTCTGATCACTAACAGGGGCAACGACACACACACAAGGTCTCTATTCAGACTCGCACTCCGCTTGGCACGAGCAACAGAGCAACAATGAGGGAAAGTAAGAAATGACTTTGAACCGCCTGCCCGTCAGTATCTGTTTCACAGGCTTAACGTTCAGTCGCTGGCCAGAGATCCGAGCGGTGCAGCGCGGCGCCAGACGCCTCCGGGGAGAAGAGCTGACGCGATTGAGAAGCTGAACGCGATGAGTCGGACATTACAGGCGACGTTATAGGGAAGTTGCGATTGTCTTTTTCCAGCTATTGTGAGTGACGTATATCCGAGTGAAACGGCCTCTCGAACAAGAACAAAAAGGGCGGGGCTTGATTTTGTCCGTGGGGAATTGATTGGATTGGTGGATCTCATGTGAGTGACAGGTCAAAAAAAGATGTCGCTGCAAGAGGGAGCGGAAGTTATTTTGATTAAAGATTAAGGGGCCATGAATTAAAAAAAATTTAAGTTTTTTTTTTCTGTCATAAATATCACTTAGTATGTCAATTTCGACTTGATATGTCATAATTAATATTAGCATAATATTACTTTGTGACCATCAAAAAAGTATGTTCTATATACAGAGGTCGCGTTAACCGAAAATTGTCAGTGGCGGAAAAAGCTGAAAGCCGTCCGCCATTTTATCAGATTACACTGAGGGTCTATTGTAACTTGTAACTGTAATTCTCAGCCTGTCCACTTGGTGGCGAGTGCACTCTTGCTAACTATCAAGTTAATGGTCAACGAGTGACATTGTTTACGAGCTGTTTTATTGACGTTTTTCCGCGGTTGAAACACTGATTGAGCGATTAATGAGAGACATGATACGGGTTTCAGTAAGTTGTAGCCTACTGTATCTTTCAACATGTTCATTCACGTTTATTTCGTTTTCTTACTGAGGCACTACAGTGATCTCTCGCGCCACAAAAAGAGCGCCAAAAGGGTATTTATTGTTGTAATTTTGTGATAAAATCGACAGAATTTGAAGCTGAGACTTTGTTTCATAACAAAAGTAACAAAGCTATTGCGATGTATTGGACAAATTTCACGATGAAACCTGAAAAGTGACCCACAGTCTCTGTTCAACTTTCTCTTTATAAATATGCATAATCTAGCCTAAATGCTTGTCCGGTAAATTTGTGAATAAAAATTAAAACGTGAACAAAAACAGAGCCTATTAAATAGCTTATTATCATTCAAATATGAAAATTAAAATGATAGGTAATAATAGATGACAGAATTTTTACGACCCTAATGCGGTAATCTAACGCGACCTCTGGTTTTATAATATGAATATGGGTAGTATGTGTGAACACGCCATTCGTGGTGCATCATGGGAGTGTGCGGAACTCTTTTAGGTGCAATATGCTCTCTGATTGGTGGAGGTTTTTGCAGAATCATGGCTAATGTAGTTTTTCACTAGGAATTTATTGTTAAACATGATACTTAAAAAAAATGTTAAAATAATGCGAACGGATGGCTTCAACAAAAGCATTGATTAGCTTACAGTCTGTTTTTAAAGGTTTACAAGTTATTGATAAAAATAAATTCCCCTTTGGAGAAAATGAATGGAGTTTTAAACTAGTACAGCTGTAACTGACTCTCGTGAATTCTGCAAGACTGGCATTGGGAAAACGTTCCTTGATGAGTCTGTGGCTAAAATCCCTCTCGCTCGCTCAAATAAAGCCGGCATTATCAGCGGACGGAGCTCTGGGAGGTGAAGGAACAGAATACACATGCTTTTGTATGTTCATTGAGTTCAAATTGACCTCTTTTCCTCTAAAGGTCCAACAGTCTTTCCACAAATGGATTTTTGATCCATTAAGAGAAAAAAAAAAATGCGGGAGAAAGAAGGCCTCTCCTTTCAGGTTGACAGCAGGGGAATTCTGGGATGTGTTGCCAGGGGCGACCACAGGATGAACTCGAGGAACGTCAGCGAGCTTTGGCCGAAGCGGAGCTCAAATATATCTGCTCTTTGATTTCCACAGACAGGAGGGAAGCTTATTTTAACGTTCCAGAGGTTGAAAGTGCACTGCCAGCATTTCACCGTTGCTATAAAAAGATTTATACCTCAAAAAATAAAACTCAAGACTGAAATATAAACACTAATCACATTTCATGGCTATAAACTGATGTTTACAGGCAACAACTGAACAGCTGATCACTGTTATTTCCATAGATTTATGTTTTATTGCATCGGCTCTCTAATTAATTTCTTGTTTTTGACCCAAACATGATTTTGCTTCAGGTCAGTGGCCATTTTCACAATATATACACAAATATGTACTTTATATGTAAAGTGATTATATTGAACAGATTCATAACAGAATTCAGACTTTATTTGAAGAATTGTATTGTTTATATATAAAACATATATATGTTTCATTGTTTTTGATTTATCACACAAAAAAATTTGCTAAAAACAAATGTGAGAAAAAGTCAGCATGGTTGTTTTTCTCCCTCCATTTTTTCCAGTTTTAGAGACTCGCCGCAGCCAAACCCTGATGGAGGCCGTTCTCCTGTGGCATGCTGGGAGTTTTCAGCGCAACTTGAGAGGGTGACAAGGTAACCGCACTCTGGAGACACACCGGGACTGTCATCGGCGGGAACCCAGAGTTTGACGAACTGCTTCCCTCTTTTCCAGGACCCGGCCTGTTTAAGAGCTCCGGCCGTCTGAATGGAGGCTTGTGTTTGTAGCGCGCACACGTCACACTCACGGACGCGCCGCTCGGACCCGCGGCTCTCTCACGGAAACTTCACACACGTCTGAATCAAACAGGTAAATCTGCTCTAGAGGACGCTGACACTTCAGGAAGAGGATGTTGAGCTGATTTAAAACAACCTGATTACTTCAGACTGACTGGGTGGCCAGTGTGGGAAAAAAAGTAAATGTCCGCACATTGATGTTAATGCTCAAATATATATATATATATATATATAAAAATAAATAATATATATATATATACAGTATATATTATTAATAACAGTAAATTAATAATATATAAATAATTAAAAAATATAAAAATATGTATTTGTTTTATTTATAAATAATATATAAATAATCATTATATACAAAATAAACAATTATTTCAATAATAATAATAATTTATGCACAAATAAATAATAAATATTAGTTATTTATAAATAATATATTCAAATGATATATGAACAACAGAAATAAATAACATTATTTATTTATAAATATATAAATACACTAAAAATATATATATATATATATAAATAAACATTTTGTATAAGTGTATATATGTGCTGTCAAATCAATCATGATTAATCAAATCTAACATAAAAGTTTGTTTACATAATATATGTATATGTGTGTGTGTGTATATATATATATACACACACATATATATACAAATACATAATATATAATAATATATTAATTAATAAGCAAAAAACATGTATATAATTAATAATATTTCTATACAAATTTTATATATATATATATATATATATATATATATGGATATGAGATTAATAAGATGGTTTACATGAATTATGTCAATAAGAAGTTCATCCACCTAGAAAAGACAACTCAACAGATAAAATAAACATTTTTACTGAATAATTCATGCAAGTGTTTTAACAAAAACACATTTGTGCTTTTAAACCTTTAGCACGCCACAGACACTGTCAATAGAGTTTAACCCGGAATATTCCAGTAACGCTGCAGAATCACATCAGTTCATTAGTCTCAGTGTCGTTCAGTAAGAGCCCTGGTTTCACTGCTGTATCAGGTCTCTGTGTGTTTCTGAACTGTTTCCATTGGCGTTTCGGAGGGGAAAGCCCCTGACCTCATGAGGCATGTCATTCCCCAGAAAATTACAGCAATTACTTCTCCATAACAGCTCTGAAACACTGTATACATTGAGGATAACAGTTTCCATGTCAAACACATTCTCGCTCATGCATGTATTTATGCATTATGTGTAAAGTAGAAATAAGGCTGTAAAACTTCACCGTAAACAGATGGAACGGACGGTCTGTCAGCCATCCGGATCCGGCCAAATGTGTCCGGATACAGACACACTTTACCTTTAACATGCGGCTTTAAACTACAGACCAACAGATCACGTAATATCAATTCATTCTTATTTTGATGTATATATATATATATACACTATATATTCTGTTTAAAAAGCTTCCAAAAACTGAATCCACCCGTGGTGCATTAATGGAAAGCATGGTTCATCAGTTATGGACGCCCGCTGATGACTGTGATGCCGTTTTCTTGTCACTGCGCTGCTCACACTGTTTTTCCTCTGTACCCCCTGCTGCAAAAAGGAGAATGGTTTAATTTTTAACAACATCAGCTCGTTCGGTTCACCGCTGGGCCTCCGTCGAGCAGGAGGACGTAGAATTACACTAAAGCGCAGTGAAATTGGGCTGTACACAGAGGAAGTCGAACAGGTTTTTCATTTCAACCACAGGAGCTTCTGCTGCGGCGTCTGAATGTGTTTGTATCCGGAGACCCGCTGAGAGGAAGTGATGTCATCTCTGTCAGAACGTCCCTGATCAACACGACATCGGACGAGAGCGGCAGAGACGAACACAACTCTCCTGAACTGGTTATGCAGATACTCCAGTCTCTCTTCCAAAATGCACCGCAAACAAGACTGAATGGGTGGAATCAGTTACTGGAAGCTTTTTAAAAAGCGCAACACACACACATAATTATATATATATATATATATATATATGTATATAATTCTTTTATTTATTTTTAAAGTGTGTGTGTATATATATGAAATATTTTAACATAATTTTTTACATTTTATATATGACGTATATTACGTATACATTTTATATGTATTTTTATACTTAATTTCATATATATATATATATATACATACATTAAAAATAAATAATTGTATAATCAATAAAAATAATTTATAATATTTATTTATGAAATATATATATATATGAAATGTTACAATATATTACTGTATACATTTTTACATATATAATGTATGTATATATTTAAAAAAATGAAAATACATACTAATATATTTCAACATTTCATATATATATATATATACACACACTTATACAAAATGTTTATTTTATATATACACATACATTTTCTTTATATATTTATAAATAAATTATATATATTTATTTATTTTGTTTATATATCATTTGTTTATATACTATTTATAAATAACTAATATATAATTATTATGTATATATTATTATTATTTAATTATTTATTTTGTATGTATGTTTATATATTATTTATAAATAAAAACATAATTTTAAAAAAATTATTTATATATTATTAATTAATGTGTGTGCGTGTGTGTATATATATATATATATATGTATATATATAAAGATGTTTTCCAGAGCAGATCTGACTTTTTATAAATCATGTTTTGTGTTTCATGAAAGAAATACAATCATATGAGTGTGGAAACATGCTGTATAAACGAATTGTCATTATTTTAGGTTAACTTTACATTTTACAAGACTAAAAGTCAGAAACTGTCTCTATGCAGCAAACAGAAACAAGAACACTCTCATCTCTCTCCTGAATAGAGAAAGAGCCGACAACGACACAAGTGAACCCTATATTTAGCCGTATAACATATCAGCGGTTTCTACATCCAACATCCACAGCGTGTGTGACATCTCTGAGCTGTGATGTTTGGCCGTCTGCTAGCAATGTCTTCTCAAACATTTTCAGTTTTCAAAGCCCTATTTTGGAAGGGGAATTTTAGAGGCCGTTCTTCACAAACAGCCGTTATTCAGATGGAATATGAAGCCCTGCAGCTCCAGCGGGAGTGTGTTTGATGTTACTATAACCTCCCTGCGCTGACCTCTGACCCCTGACAGACTAAAAATAACCTGTCTTAGAAGATATGGTGTGTGAAGAAACACCAGTTTAATTCCAATTCACACACTTTTCCTTCAAAACCAGACTGAGATGTTGCTCAGAACTGTCTTACACGCTTAAAAATGAAGGTTCTTCATTGGTTAAAGAAGTTTAGCATCCATAGAACTTGCAAAAAAAGTTAGTTGGGGAAGCCTTTTCTGTACTAAAAATAACCTGCACATGATTAATGATGGTCAGTGTGTCCGTAACGCACCTTCATCTGTAAAGCGTCAAAGCGCTTTGTTTAACGCTGAACCAACATGAAGAAAAATAATCTGACATTGCATGTGTCCTGCAGCAGGACGCCATCTGAACACACTTATGAGAGAGAGAGAGAGAGAGAGAGACACACGTCTGTCCATCCTCTGCTGCACCGTGTGTTTCACAGCTGGAAACAGGAATGTTTCCAACTGCACATGCTCATCTCACGTCTGCACACACACAGATGCTGCGACGGGCCGCTGGTGTCAAAGCCGCTGCGCAGATCTGCCATTTCCACTGTGGAAAAACCTGCCGATCTCAAACCTGCAGCCAATAGTGTCAGATACCAGTGGACATTCATTTTTAATTTTTATGAATAAAATAAAATAAATGTGTGAATATAATAATAATATAATAAAATAATAATAATAATAAATGTTTAACATAAATGTTTTTTAAATGGTAAAGTTAAACAT
>CM074454.1:720180-945180 GCA_037101425.1 Elopichthys bambusa
TGTCCCAAAGCAAAAGTCCCCGAATGATCTACTATTTCCGTTAGATGCGCTTTGGAGGAGGAGGATTCAGTTCAGAACTATAAAGTAAAAGTAAAAAGTGTAAAACATGGTGGATATGCGCAACCGACGGTGAAAGGTTTCGATAAAGGTTTGAGTGACTAATAATCAGTGTAACCTGATAAAAAATATTTATTTAATGCTATCCGTGTTATATTTCATCTGCAATAACAATGTGGACTTTTAATGTGGCCATTAACTTTTTCTTCACAAAAAGAGGACATACTTTCAGGGCATAGTATTTAAAAATTGTTATGGCGTCTTTACAAATGTGTCATTGAATCATTGATTCACCCGATTCATTCAAAAACACAGAATCATTTAGCAATAAAACGCAACTGTTTTGATCGCAACTGTCGTGCTGAAACTATTTTTGTTGGCGACACAATATTGTGTCTAAAATGTATGTCGCCGAATGTTAAGTTAGTATAGTATTTACGAGTGTGTGTGTGGGATGTGGATTTGAAATAATGCTATATTATCTATCATATAGATGCTATTATATTTATAGTCTGTAGTGAATGAAAATCAATGACTTTGCAAGTAATTTTACAGGTTTAACTAATGTCATATTAAGTCACACAAAGAGAGTATAGACAGTTACGTATAACTGTACGCATAGCAATAATAAATATACTGCCACAATCTAATAAATCTCTTCAGTCTGCAAATGTGCCTAAAAGGAACAAACAAAAGTGCATAAATATGTGTTGCTATGGCTTTGTGCTGATGTTGTTTTCAAAAGCAGCAGACCTGGGTGAGTAAATAAGTGTTTTTGGATGACCTTCACCCTAATTTTAACAGTAATACCCCAACATCAGCTTAACCCAACTGTGATCGCCATCTCTAGTCTGAAAGTATAAACCAAACACCTTCATCTGGCGTTCACGTGTAGACAAATAGCTGAGTAGCAACTGCTGCATAAATGCTCCGTTGAATAAAGAAACAAGTCAGGCTGAAAATACGCACCCGTAATATTTCTGTAAGACATTTACGTGCAACACAATCCGCCGGTGCAGTTAACAAACATCGCTTTTCTTTTGCTAAAAGGCCTCACGCAAACTGGAGGAAAGGGAACGTGGCGATAAGTTTTATCTGCAAACTCCTACTGCTGCTGGTTAATTTGAAACATACTCTGTCATAACAGAGCCTTTCTCAGGCCATTACCAAACGCTTTGGGAAAGCGTAATGGGACAACGGGCCGGTCGGTCTGACAGGACTCAGGGTCCACATTAGGGCTGAGATGGGATACGGCCCCCCGTCGGCACCGACTGAACAGTGTCTTTTTGTTCCAGCACGTCGTCTGGTGCGCATTTGATTGTTCCTCTCTGCGTCATTTTAAAACTCAATTACACACAAATTCCTTTAATGGATAACTAAAATCCGTGGAAGGGGTCAAACCGCGGCCTGTACTAACTGCACTGGAAATCTCGACCTGCCTCAGTGCTTCGCCCGACACACTTTGATAAGCAAAATTTCATGCAAAAGCAGTTATACTTGAGCCCCATGAACATGAATTGCATTTAGCATCCATTGCATTTCAGGTTTGGTTGGTAGAATGAGTGTGGGTCCATTATAATCAAATTGAGCCTGACTGTTGTTTAGCTTAAATATGGGTGCATATTTAAATATTTCCAACCAGCACAATCAACATATAATATGATCACGCTTCATTACCTCTAAAACCAACATTATACAGATACACTTAAAATCTAATATTGCATATGTATTTGAATTGCATATAAACTTTCCATCTGTTTGGATTACCCCGTTTCAAGATAAACTAATAAACGTAATGTGATGCATATCTGTCGGTCATACATCAATGAAACAGGCCAGATTTCTGTAATAGTAGCTACTACTAGTGTTTTATTTATCATCAGATGATTTTCACTAAATGAATATTGCTTTAACCATGTTCATACTTTTTAACTGAACAAATCTAATTATTTTCTCAATTAACAGATGAATGCAGTTTTAAAAAAGATGCAAATAATTAAAAAAAAAAACTATGCAATGGTTTTTTTGTTTTTTTTAAAATGCAGAAAACGGACCTGTTTTATTTACTGTGTGTGACTGACAAATATGCATCAAATTAAAGGCACAATATGTAAGATTTTTTGGATTAAAAGTGTCTCGTAGCAGCTGCCGAGCAAACGCAGAGTATAACACTATAACAACTTTCAACACACAAATGTATCTAATATGATAAACAGCGCTGCGTTACCCCACATACTCCTGACTGGAAGAAGCATAATAAAAGTCCCACTGCGCTCAAGACGTGTGTCGCACTCGTCTCTCATTAGAAATCGCTCTGGCGGCCTCGTTTCGCTCCCACACCACCCTGCTCTGCTTCATACTACAGTAATGTTAATAAATCTTTAATACATTAGCTCATCCATGAATATGACTTCTGCCCGTCAGGTACTGCGCCCAAACAATCTTACTTAAAAGCTCATTTTTTGAGATATCAGCCTCAAATTTGGAACACAACTTGCTTTAATTTTCTCACAGTTTTAGAGTAAAACATGTTTTAGAAAATATATATTTCGTGTAAAATTTAAAAATAGTATTTTTAGGCATTTTTCATAATAATGATAAACTTTTATAACTTTCTTTTAGCTGAACTTTTTTTAAACATTTTTCACTTCTGCCAAGTGTCTTCTTTAAACTTGATCAAAGACCTCAAAACCTCAAAAGATTCGAGGTTTGCCACAGTTTAAGTTGGAAACTTCATTTTCAAGTCTGCTCAAAAAGTGATTAACCGTTAATAACTATTCCATAAATATAATTCATTACCATAAAATCCCTGTAAAATACAAAATATTTAATACAAAAAAATTATTGAATTAAAATATAGTACATTCATTTCATTAATATAAAAAATACATAAATAATAATTTCGGTCATTTTTGACCACACGAGCAGGGTTAAAACTGCGTAATCCAAATGGATGGAAATTTGTTGGGGATAATTTTAACACGTCATCATTTCCTTTATTCAGAAAATGTTTATCTTTGACATGTCGGCAGTCATCATCCCCCCAAAAACTTATGTTCACATACAGGAACATTGCAGATTGTTTGTGCAAAGCATTTTGAAGCAGAGCATTTAGTAAATAGATAGAGGCTCTAATGTGCTAATGAATTTATTTCCGATGTTTATTAAAGTGGAGAAGCTGAAAGGTCAGTCACAGTGTGTACTAATTAAACACTGAGAAACGATGCGGTCGTTAACCTGATCTGACAGCAGCGTGTGAAGAGGAAGTCCTCGAGCCATTCTTCACTTATAAAACATAGAGAAGTGCACTACCTACTCCTGTAGTTCATTAAAAGTTCAGTTGTCAAACTCCATCAATGATCTGAAGCCTTCTAAAAATAATACAGGATTTTCAAATGGTACGGAAAGTCCTTAGCGATTTTCTCCTCATTAGTCATCTGGAGTGATTCATGAACTCACTGGAACTCTGCGTCCGATCATATTCTGGTCTCTAGATACTGGATATCTCTACTTCTACTGGACGGTTTCACCTCGTTTATCTTCTGCCAGGTGAAAACTGTGCATCTGATCACTCGGTAAAGTCCTCAAGAGACGCATGATGCGAGGAATCGTTCATACACTTTTAAAAATAAAGATTCTTACTGGCATCTATAGTTCCATGAACTTTCCATTGCACAAAAGGTTCTTTATAATGAAAAAAAAAAAAAAAAGATTCTTTAGAATATTAAAATGCTCTTCAAACTAAGAAAATGGTTCTTTTTAGTTTTTTGATGGTTTAGTTGATTAACGCGCTGATTAATGAACACAGTAAGTGCGTGTTGCTCTTTTCAAACAGCAGGCCGTGATGGAGAAGGACAGGACATCAGCACAGGACACACAGCCCTTTACTTTGACATTTAATACCTGATAATGTACTTAAATAAAACACTCATCCAGCCTGTCAGGTCTGATCTCGTCACAAATTAAAACATGCTGACCAAATGTTAACCAAGACCACTAATTGTAAGTGATTACCGAAAATTCACACCCTAATAATAAGCTGATGGCTCAGCTTTCGTATATAAACCCATATCTGATTTTTTCCTGCACGCAACGCGAGGTGGAATTGGACGGCTTGGTAATTGAAAAGAGCAGCCAGATGTATGTAGAGCGCCTCATTCATTTCACTTGGACACTCTGTGATTTGAGAAAACAATTTGGAGTCTTTGGTTAACCACCGTAAGCACACAGTACATGTATAATGTACTTAGGGGGGAAACATGGTTTCCCTCTGAAAAATGAATTTGTGCAGCGCGGCCCCCGACTGTGCTGCGTGTCGCAGGTCTTTTCCGCTGGAAATGTGCAGGACGCTGAACAGAGGGAAATGTGTGGGACAGCGTGTGCATTTGGAGTTGTGTATGAGGAGTGGTTTGTGTAGGAAAGAACAGAGAGAAGCTGGATTTTGTTTTTCTTCTAATTATTCTTACATTTTTCACACAGCACTTATTTTTGTCCTTTTCTGTCCTGAGCAGCGTTGGGCCAGTGCGTTACAATTCAACTCACATTTATCTATATAGAGCTCTATATATTTATTATGAAGCTAATTATGAAGCTGTAAAGCAGCTCTATGGAAAACAGTGTCAGTATTCAGCTCAATTCAATTCAATGTTGATCCAGTTCAGTAACAGTGTTTCAAAGTTCGTCAATCATGAAACAAACTCAAGACAATAGTGTCATTATTGGGCTACAACTAACGCATAAATCAAATAGTTTTATGGAAGTAAAACAACATATTGCTTTTTAAAGTTACACCACAATGAAGGTTCATCAACATCCCAGAGACAATTTTGCACGTTACCTTTCTTTTTATAATTATATTGTTGACATAAAATTGTCTTTTGGTTAGAAATGGCAACTTTTTGTGCTAAAGTTTTAGAAAAGTCAAAATTGTGGGATATAAATTCTGAGAAAAAAGTCAGAATTATGAGGTATAAACATGTAATTCTGAGAAAAAAGTCAAAATGATTGGATATAAAATCGAAGTAAGAATTATGAGATAATTTTTGAGAAAAAAAAATCAGAATTGTTCGATATAAACTTGTGATTCTAAGGAAAAAGTCATAATTGCAGGATATAAACTCGTAATTTTGAGAAAAAAGTCAGAATTATGAGATAAATGTGAATATTTGTCTCATAATTGCGAGAAATATACTTGCAATTTTGAGAAAAAGTTATTATTGCGAGATTTAAACTGGCAATTTTCAAGAAAAAAAATCTGAATTGTACTATATAAACTCGCAATTGTAAAAAAAAAGTCATAACTGCCAGATATACATTTACAGTTTTGAGGAAAAAAAGTCATAATTGCGAGATTTACACGTGAAATTTTGAGAAAAAAAGTCAGATTTGCAAGATATAAACCTGCAATTTTGAGAAAAAAATTCAAAAAGTCACAATTGTATGATATAAACTTGCAGTGCTGAGAAAAAAGTAATAATTGCGATATACAATTGTGAGATAAAAGTAAGAATTAGATATAAACTTTTGAGAAAAAAAGTCAGAATTGTAAGATGAAAAGTTGCATTAACCTTTGTTATTTTTTATTCTGTGGTGGAAATGAGCTTTCATATTATAGCGCCCCTTTTGGCGAAACTCATACATGCATTGCCTTGTGAACCATGTTCTGAAATGAAATGAATAACTAGACACATGATCCAGGGCGGGCCACCGATGTAACATAATTAATTGCTTTTATTAAGAGTCTGGCACCTCAGACGTAGTTTGCTCAAAACGCTGGATCTGCGTATCATTTGTAAGGAGCTGGCAGCCGCAGCACGTATAGTGGGGGGTCCCGGTTTCAAAGCGGTTCGGCGCGAGCGAGAGTTTCCTGTAAGCTCAGGAAGTGAGGAGATGTGTGTGCTGCTTTGTTTCAGAGACCACAAAACTCCCCCGAGGCGGCCGAACACGTCAACAGGGTAAAAGAAGAAACCCTTGGTGAGCTGAAAGGTGTTTGTTCTTCGGCTCTGAGATCGGGGTACCTGATGGGGAGCCGAAAATCAAAGAGGAACCCAGAGCGAGTGCCAAATTATTAGCTGAAGGTAATTTATCTCGCCAAGCACTCACATCTGGGAATCATCCGATTTCGCTTGTTAATGTTGATCGTCTCCTCATCGCTGTCAGGTCACAGATGGGCCAAACTATCAGTGCCGAGAGGAACAAGACGCTCTGAGAGACAGAGTCTAGTGCAATTCCTCATTTACTTCATGCGATGATTTCATGCACATCAGTGCAGCTGGAAAACATGATATCAGTGTTACCTACAGCACCACAGACCCAGAGAACAGAGAAGGTTCTTTTAATACGTTCCTCCAGTGACATTCGTTCAGTGTTATCTGGTCTTTAATAATGTTCTCAAAACATCGTGGAACGTTTTTTTCTGAAACATTTTAGTTGCCTGTTCCTCCAACACTGTGGAACTGTTACTTTTACTTGAATGTTCAGACAGAGAACATTCAAAAGTAACATTCACCTAATGTTTACAAAATGGAATGTTTCCTTAACCTTCGCATAACTGTTTTCAAAACATTTTGAACTTTTAGAGATCATTTAGAAATAACGTTTTCATAACGTAATGGAAAGGGTTTTGTTAGCTGGAGGCCCTTACCACGCCAAAACGGACCAAAAAAACCCCCTAAAAAACAGACGTCCAATTCCAAACTCAGATGATTGATTTAGAAACTGAAAGGATATATCAACAATGGAAAGCAGTTCTGTCTAATTCTGTCATTTATTGTTTTCAACTTGTTTGACATGTTATGACAGTCATTCAAAAGGCAGAATATCAGACCATAGATGTCTATAGTTGCATATTAAACACCAAAGAGAGGCTCTTTTATATCGTCAAAAAATGTAAGTTAAACAGTGTTGCCAAGTCTGCGGTTTTCCCGCGTAATTGGGCTACTTTAACACTGTTGCCGCTGGTTGTTTTTCATGTCCGTGGGTTGAAGTGACCCCAAATAACATGATATTTAGCCTCTGGAATGCAAATTTTACCAGGGGAACTCCGCCAAAAAACAGATTTTAACCCCCGAAACACGATTTTTACAGGGGACCCCCCTGAAACGTGATTGGGCTAGCAATTGGGTGGGTTTTGTTGTGAAAACCTGGCAACCCTGGTTAAACATGAAAGTATTATGCAATCATTTAAGAAATTTCTCCTTATATTGAACCTTTTAGGCTTTAAAATTGAGTCAAGAACCCTAGAGTTCTATATAGAAATAATTTTTCTATAGTCACTTTGCTTCCCAGGTAAATGTATCTTTATGCAGAATGTTTAGATCATCGTCAACCTCATGATTTTCTGTAAAGCTGTATTGTGAAAAGCTGTATACAAATACATTTGACTTTTACACACACAGTTCAGTGCTGAAAAAAAAAAAGAAAAAGATACCTGGGAGTAATTTGGTGAAGGATTGAACTGACTAATTGCCAGTCATTTGATAACCAGCAATTTTACACTCTCACTTTAATGGGACCCGCAGCGTGATTCTACATGGTTTCTATCAATGATGTCATTGTTCCCCGAATAACTGCTGTGATATATAAGATTATAGTATTGTCAATACAGTGTTGACGATACCACAGATATCACAACTTAATAAGTTGACCTTGAACTTAAAACTTGAGTTCTGTTCTCCTAAAATGAAGTGCCATGCAGACTGAATGTCTAGTATCGCTGGATAAACGCTCGGATGTATTAGAAACACATAACCTCAAGCCAACAGACTATTTCAGTTCAGCACTTTTTAGCAGATAAGATAAGATGAAATATGATGAAATTCAGCTTGTGGATTGCATTGTGCATATTGGCTTCAAAATTATTGCATTATTCATCCCACTGATTTGAATCTTTTGATTAAAAAGATCATTCACTGATTTGTTTGCTTACATCATTAGACCAGTAGGTGGTGAACAGTGAGTGTCTTTTTACAGTATTATGAGTGAGCCATTGTTTCATCCACTCAAAGACATCGAGTGAACTGTTATTAAACAAATGCATTCACTAACAGACTCTATAAACAGTGTTTCAGCGCAATTCCCCACAGATGACAAGAAAACAGATTTTCTGTATTTTCTTCATTGTGTCTGTCAACTGCTGGGCTTGACTATTATGAATAGAAAAAAGACAACTGTTGGGTAAATAAAAAAGTTTCAATAATATCATTATGGAGAGTAGGGAAAACTCTGAGTTTAAAATTAGTTACTCGCAATTACAGTCGGCAATTGCATTTCCCTATGGTGAAAAGTATATCCGAGTGAATCGGCTTCACGAACAAGAACAAATGTAGGGCGGGGCTTGATTTTGTCTGTGGGGAATTGATTGGATGGTTGTGGTTTTCTATTTGTGGATCTCATTTGAGTGACAGGTTGCCCCGCCCTCATCATCAGAGAAGAGAAGTCGCTGCAAGAGGGAGGAGAAGATATTCTGATTCAAGATTACGAGGAACATTTCAATTTTGATCGCATGGTGACTTTAATGTAATTTTAATTGTGTATGCCACTTCTCAATAAATACATCAACAATATTATTTTTTTTCCAAGTTGGCCCCTGACGTGTTATGCCACATTCCATGTTAATTTCTGACTCATTTTAGGTGTTTTTGGAAGCATAGAATTGGCATTCCAAAGTGGCATTGGAAGTGGAGCCACCGTGCCAGCAATCCTAGAACAATGACATCATCCAAATAAAAAAACACTGCTTGCACACTCCACCCAGCTCATACATCGTTCTAGTGGAGTTCAGTTCATCTTCTCCCCTCCTGAATCACTGAGTCCATCAAAGAGGGAAAAACCTCCGCTCAAAGTGAGCATTCATGGCAAACTCTCCTCTGGTGCATTACGTCTTTTTTCCAAAAGTTTTCCTTTACAGTCGAGGCTACACATCATTGCTTCTACTTTAAGTCTTTTTCTCTCTGGATAAAACCAATATAACCTAATCACTGAGAGGTGTTTAAAAAAAAAAAAAGAAAATATATAAGGAAATACATAAATAATATGTAATTAATGCATACAAATTTTATAATACACAAAATAAATAAACTCATTGTAAACACTTGATAAAATAAAAAAAGTCCTGCTTCTCATAATTCCTCGCGTTTTAAAGGCAGGTAATGTGGGAAAAATGTTCACATAACATCTCCGTTTCAAACCTAAATGATAGTATATAAGTTCAAACATCATTGCGTTTAGTGTTAAACTTCTTTATTTAAAATTTGACAAGAATAGAAAAATGATCGATACACTTGATTTTTGCATCCATTTGAATTTTTGTTAATAAAGACTTACATTATGAAGATGATATGTATATAATATTAGGTTAAATTATATTAAATTTGTATGTCCATAATTGGCGCGGCAAACGCGCTGGCTTTTTTTTTTTTTTTTTTTTTGCACGTGATGTTGTCCGGTTCTGGGCTGCACGTGTCGCCCCGCCCACAACTCGTCTCATTGGTTAGTTGTGTGACGTCGACGTCTCGGCAAACAAGAAATGCGGTTGAGTGCATCATTTAAGTTTACGATTATATAATAAATCCAATACATTTTTTACAAAAGTGTGATTTCATTATTAATCTTGAAAAGATGTAGTTATACTGTGTAGACTAGACTGTACCCAAAACGACTATATATGTAATCTATATGAAAATAGAGCAGAAATTTCTATACTTACCCTCTAAAACAGAATTCTTTTTTTAAATTATGTTAGGCAAAAAAATTGCATTGTGATTTAAAAAACAAAACAAGCATTAGCTAAATTTAGTACACAAATTTAAATACTTTTAAATTTAACAATTGTTATGTTTATCTCAGTCATGAGATTGAGGTAATTAAATATTTAATATTTGATTTGGGGGTGAAATATGGCATTGTTTTTTTGTGTGAAAATAAATTTCATTTGTTTTTTGTTACCTGATGATATTCTGTTGGATTAATTGATTGCAGTGGGATTCATTGATCAAACTGGACACAGTATTTATGTGCAGCACTGGAATTAAGAGTATTAAGACTATCGTAGAAATCTTTAGAAATAATCCTAAAGAATTTGTATGATTTCTCCCTCTCATTTTGTTTCTTTTGACTTTCAGGAATTCTTATCCATTTACCTGACATCCTGAGCCAGCCTGTAACACTTACCAGCCACAGTGAAGACTCACTAAACCATCTGTTTTAATACCTCAGAGTACATGTGCTTCTCATTAATCATATTATAATCATAACACCTCACCGCCAAAAAGATCAAAATATATCATCTGAATATAAGCGACGACAGATCGCAGATAAAACCCTGCACTGGCACATCCCTGCATCACCAGCCTACTAGAAGAGGAATGAGAAAATCCATAAGGACAGTGAACGAAAACTTCACTCAGCACCATCTCAGCTGAAATATGCTCCCAATTCTACTGAACAATAAACATCAATGATCCTCTCAGGTGGAAAATGACCATCAGCCATCAGTGAGAGCAGGTCTACACACAAACACACGCATGCAGGGCTCACGGTGACAGCATTACGTCGTTCCTACTGGAGGGACCACACAAGCAGAGCGTTGACTTCAGGGAAGAATGCTGGAGTCTTTCATCTGGATGGAGGAATGAAGGATGAAGGGGTGACGTGAGGGGGGTGATGGAGGACAGACGCTTGCTCATTCAGACAGGAAGATGTGAAGAGTGCAAAATCTGCCAGAGCCCACAGTCTGTGTGAGAAGACTCAGTGAAGTAAAGGTAAAGACAGAGGGATAGCTTTTTTTTTTAATGTGGAAGTTTGTAAAAAAAAAAACAAAAAGATGCCTTGAGAGTGTTCCATTTCCAAAAGCATCATCATAAGCCTAAACAGATCGTAGAGACCTTTGGTGCAATTGGTTTACGATCAACTTAGGCTCACGATACTTTTGGGAGTCAAGATTTTCTCCCTGATTACAAAATAAACACAGACATTAGACTAGAAATCTAGCATCCACTGGGTGTCATCAACCTAGAATCTGATGACTTGATGAAGCTGTGTCAGATTAGTCTAACTGAGTTTAGTGTAATTAAGTGTATAGCATAGATCTAATTAGGTTTAAAAAATGCTTGTATAATGGTAAAAAATGCCAGGATCAGTTCACTTCAGAATTAAAATTTCCGGATAATTTACTCACCCCCATTTCAGAATTTTAATTTTGAAGTGAACTAATCCTTTAAGGTGGCATATATTGGCCCTTAATGAAAAACTTTGGGAATCCCTAAAGTTGATCATCACTTGGAGTAATTATGTCACCTCCTTAAGAACTTGGCTTAGATTGCCGGCTTTTCTGGCATTTTGACAACAGCTTCTGTTCACACATGACCTTTAAATGGAAAAATGCTGTTACATATGCTGTTATATTTTCCATTTTATTCATTTTACTCGATCTTGCCAAAGAATGAGCCACTAAGAAAAAAATAGTACATTTGTTCAAACAGAAAATCCAAAGATTGCAAAAAGTCAAAATGTGATCCTGTACATCCCAAAGATCACTGGAACGAAAATCTCTGTAAACATGTGATGAAAAGAGAGATAAGGAGGGAAATCACACAAATGTGGCCAAAGAACATTGGCAAGAGAGTCTCTTTTCTTTTGCTCAAGTGCTTTATTGCATTAAAGTAAAAGAATAAAGAGCACATTTCTGCCGTTAAAAACTACAAAATAAAACGTAACCCAATACCGTCGTTTAAATCGAGGTACAGAGGAAAGGGTGGGCGAAGGTACAAGCCAGCAGCAGAATGCCTTTTATGCAGGGAAATAACGCTTGGCGCTTGTTTGTCTTGCCATGGCATTAATCCTGTCGCCTTTTTCATCCCTAATCCTTACAACAACACAGCCTTCGGGAACTAATAAATGGAAGGATTCAATTTCCTCTGTCCATGCCAAACTCTACACCTCACCTTCAGAGCACGAGGGTCAGACGGGAGAAGAGGGGCTCGACCGGGCTGTTTGTATTCAGGGCGTTTTCCCCTTATTGATATTACATATCAGCTGGTGCTCAGCACAATCGGCCTGGGTGGGTAAGTATTACAGATAAACCCAAGGTGAGTCATGTAACATGGATCATATCAAAGTCCTGATTTACCTTCACACAGACAGAGCTGGATTCAGGGATTGAAGGGCCTCAGGGAGGCGCTGGGAGCATAAACACAGATGCCATCGTCCTCAAGCACATTTCTGTTTGTACAGTTTTTACATAACGCTTCAAAGCGTCCAGACCCTCCCAAAGTAGAATCAACAGCAGGCCGTGAGAACGGCCAGCTGAGGAGAGGACCTGATTAAAAGCCGTGCCACTTCACGGCGCTCATGACCTCATTGCAGTTCCTGGCCAGTGGCGGCAGAGATGTGTTTGCTGATAATAGACGAGAGGCCGAGTGTGTGTGGTTTGAGTTAAGACGGAGACAAAAAAGCACTTGTTTGCAGTGACTGGAATTGTGTAGCACATACAGCCATAATTGCTTATAAAAATGAAAACATTTCTACAGATTTAGATCAGCGGAGCATGGAAAGCATTATGGATTTTTTTTCATGAAAACATGGATAGCATTAAGAAATCTGCATCACTTGAAGCTGTAGTTAATTTCTACTGATAGAATCAATATTACATGACTAGTTTATTTTTTCCGGTTTTAACATTATCATTGTTATAGTCATCTGACCCCATTGGCAGATATTTTTTCTTGTTTCTTGTAATTTTTATCATTTTTCCCAAGTCATTATATATCTATATATCTTAAAGTTCCCCTGTTATGATATTTTAAAGGTTCCTAATTCTGTTTTCGAGTCTCCTACAATAGGTTTACATACATCCAAGGTCAAAAAAAAACTTTAATTTTCTCATAATATACATTGTAGAGCTGCAACTAACGATTATTTTGAAAATCATTTAGTTGGCAGATTAATCGGATAAAAAGACAATTTCTTTTTTATTTGATTTTATTGACAAAGCACACTGTTCCACATCCTGCCCAATGCTGTCCTTCAAACAAACGTGCCAACTGAATGCCAAGGAAACATATATATCGAATATATCTATGTTTATGCTATATGCAAAAGAGCTATAAAGCAAAAAGACAGCTTAAATCCCTACATTAAAAATGAAGATAATAATAAAGAAAAACACAAACTTAGTGTTAACAGATAAGAGGAATGTTCTGCAGGAACACACACATTCACTCGGGACACAGTAACCTGTTACTGTCATTTCTTTATCCTGTAAATATAAGAAACGTCTTGCATTTAAGACATTTACATTTAATTTCTAACACTTACAGATAAGGATATTACCATAAAATGGAAGTTTTGCGCTGAGGAAACATATCACACATTAAACAGCACACCCATCCTTCAAAGCGCCTGATAGCGCAAGCCATGTTAGCCATTACGCTTATGCATTAGCTTGAAGCTTAAAATACAGAATTTTCAGTTTGGATCATGTACCTTTTTCCTCCACTATTTTTAGATGCATTTTGTCCATAGAAATGCATTATTCAGTGCTGTAATTTGACGCGACTGGCGGAAGTTTTCAGTGCACGGTGGGCAGACGCGACCAACCGATAATGACATTCGTTGTCAACGATTTTCGTTATCAAATGTTATCAATTTTATCAATTAGGTGTTGCAGCTCTAATACATTTTTCCCCATTTCTCACCTCATTTCTCAAACATTCTCCAAACTTACTCTGCTCTGATTGGTCAGACAACCCAGTCTTTTGTGATTGGTCGACCGATTACAGCGCATGTTGGAAACAAAATGCCTATTACCTACCTATCTGAATTTCATCTCCGGATACTTCCTTAGTACTTTCCTTAGTACTCCGTATCAAGTCCTCATCCTTTTGAAGAGCATGCAAAGTGGATTTGCAGAACTGAAAACAGCGTCTTATCAACATGAATAACACAAACCAAACTCTTCCAGTCTCAGATATAACTATAGTGTTTGAGGGCGGGGCAAAGTAGATGTCATTCGCCGGCAGCCAATGAAAACCATAGGCAGGCATTATGCAAATTCGTTACATAGGTATGTAACAGGAAGTGTAAGTCAGGAAGTCAACTAATGTTCGAAAAAGCAAAATGGCGTCATTTTGCATGCTTAGATATTTGTACAGGAAATCAAGTCAAAAAAACAGAATAAGAATTTTTTTTTTGTGGTCTGACATGCACAACGAGCTAAAAATACATCTGCTTTTCTCACTAAAACAAAAGAGCTTGAAGGTTTGGAACTGCTCTGACACCTATAAACAACACAAGGCCTCGTTAACAGTCTCAGGTGCTGTTTGGGTCATCGCACAACCGCACTCCAACCCTGTCCCTGTCTGTGATCCATGTGGTGGCACTTGACCTTTGTTTTTCTGAAAGGAGATACAACATCAACAATGACACGCACACTGAGAGGCAGAGAATTACATGACTATCCCACTGTCCCGCCACAGGCATTTACCATGTGTCTGCGCACATGACAGAAAGTACTTTAAAGCTGGAGTGGCAAAGCCACGAGGAAGAAACCACTCTCCACCATATTGGACACGGAGATTGTCTTCAATAAACAAAAGGAGGAGATGTTCTAAACACCAGAGCAGCAAGATGATGCACCAGTATGTTTCAGGATGTACGAGGAGCAACACCAGGTGTTCATCTTTTCAACTGTGGCTTTGCTAGCACAAGCAACAGGAAGAAACATGCAAAATACTCCCGTCTTTCTCCATTCTCTTCTTTTTTCCATGAGATTTTTACCTCTCGCCACTCACTTAGCCATCATGTGCTCCACCGTGGCCAAAGCTCTCGTCTGTTTATTTGCAAAAAGACATACCAGGAAGTACAACTTCAAACAATGGCCTGAAGTTATAAACCTCATTCCTTTCTATAGCCCACCTGGATGTAGACACCTAGCCATGAAACGGAGGGAAAATTCCTTCGGAGGGAATGGACGCACATGCCATTTCGAGGACTCACCAAACAAAGACTGTCTGGGAGAAGCACATTTCTGGAAAGGTACAGAAAGAGGGAGAAAAATGCCTTGAGTTTATAGAGATGGCTGTGGTGCCTAAAGCAATTTTAGCTCTTCTGAATCAGCTGCAACACTTCCTAAATTCTCTCCTACTAGTGTGGAAGACATGCTGAACGAAGACGACACAGTTGATACCAATACGGATCTTAATGAATTATACATGCTTGGATTATGAAACACAAGGCCTATATAATGTTGCATCTAAGAGAAGTGGCATCTAAGGTTACAAGGTAAATCAGGCATGAATTGGAAATTTCCACAAGTTTTCCCCAATCTTATTATGAACAGTTCAACCGTGAATTTCATAATTTTATTTATTTATTTGACCTCATATTGTTTAATCATAGGGCCTGTTTACACCTGGACACTTTGTGTGTTTACTCTGATCGGATCATGAACAGGCAAGGTGTGAATGCCCTCCGAAACACTTTTGAGACAGATTTAAATCTGATCACTCAAACCACTTCAGGATGTGGTTTGATACGCATTTCAGATGAAATTGGACAAGTCTAAATGCATCTGGTTGTTGAAACCACATATGTAAATCTTACTTCTCCCAAAATGGTAAAAAATAAACATGTGAGAGCGTGTTATAGGCTTTATGACATGCTATAGATGAATGCCACGCCCACATCTCAGCATCCAATAAACAACCGATGCATATGTCCCGCCGTACATTTCTTCTTTTTGGATAATCTGACACACTCCGATTATTGTTTTGTCGTGATATGGAAGAAAAGATGTTGTTGGTTCCATTTCATTGTGACTTTAAATTGTTTTCTGTGCTGCTAGCAGTCTGACGTGAACGTGATAAACGGACATCACATCTTTCCATGTCGTTTTATGTGCAACTAGCAGTGTAGTCCAAAACATAGAATCAAGCTGACTCAAATGGCTGAAAGCACAATAGACTTTTCATTCCCTCCACCTTTCATTCTAAAAGGTGTAGATACCGTGAGCTCCCAGTGGGATCCATATATATAGACCGCATGTGTGTTTGATGGTCTGATGGTGCATTTAATTTAAGTTTCCTCTATTATTAGGGACTACCTAACTATAAGAAATGCTGGCTTACAACCTCTTTCCTTGTCCGTTATATTTTCTTATGTATGGTATCAGTACTATTCAGTTAAAAAATTGATATTTGAAAAATACAGTTTTATGACCTTCACCATCTGTTTTTCATATCGAGCGACCAAATGAAACCCTCCTGTCAGTGTCTCTGAAAGAATTCTTCTGTTCTGTTTCAGCATCTAGAGCAGCTTACATAACACACAAGTCGGAAAAAAGAAGCTAGTGAGTTGTTGAAAGGTAAAGATTCTTCGGGCCAAAGAGTTAAAGCTATTCAGGAACTCCAATGAGAACAGCAGCACTCTTCTGAAGGGAACGCAGAACGCTCAGCGTATCTCGTGCAGGCAGTGTGCAATCATACCTCTCAGGTTAAAGGTTTATGTAGTTCTGATAGTTTCCTGGACACAGTGCACTAGGGGGGCTTCCTGAAAGCTACCCTTTAGAGTGCTCCTCAAACACCACACACAGACAGACTTACCCAGTGCTATTTTTAAACATTACCTCAAACGAGAACGGAGGTCAACTGCCCCCTTTTCCCCCAATCGTGCCCATGTGTGTTCCAGAAAAGTCCTGAGTTGATCACTTTAACAGAAGAGCCATTCAGTTGAAGTTTTCTATTTAAAGAAAGACCCCTAGATATACGCACCGGGACTCCCCTCGCTCGTTTGTTTACCTCGAACCTCCTGGGAGGCCAAATATAAGAGTGTGAATTCTTGAAGGGCCCCTAAATTGGATGGAAAGTATCTTGTAAAGAGCTGGAACATTTGCCGCCTTTCAAAGCTTGTCTCTTGAACCCAAGATTTGCTTTTCTGTCAAAGTCTTTTTTGGTTTTCTTTATAATTTGGGCTCCTTTCTTTCTATATTGAATTCGATATTTTACTTAAAGGGTTAGTTCACCCAAAATTTAAATTTTGAAATTACTCACCCTCATGTCATTCCAAACCTGTAAGATCTTCGTTCATCTTCAGAACACAAATTAAGAGTTTTTTTTTTTTTTAATCTCCCATAGAAAGCAACGAAATTACCACATTCAAGGTCCAGAAAAGTAGTAAAGACATCGTTAAAACAGTCAACGTGACTACAGTGGTTCAATCTTAATGTTATAAAGCAACAAAAATACTTTTGTGTGCAAAAAAAAAAAAAAAACCCAAAACAAAAATAATGGCTTTATTCAACAATTTCCTCTCTACCCTGTCATTCTCCTACGCAGTTGCTTCCGTGTTCTACGTCAGAATGCCAGCTTATTATTGGCTGGCTCCTGCGTCAGCATCACACTCATGCGTCGTGCTGCTCACGTGAACAGCGTTGGCCAATACTGAGCCGCCGCTCGGCCGTAAACACGGAAGTGCTGCAATGCATCACCTGCGTAGGAGAAATTTTTGAATAAAGTCGTTATTTTTGTTTTGTTTTTGCGCACAAGAAGTATTCTCGTCGCTTCATAACATTAAGGTTAAACCACGTTGACTATTATTTTAACGATGTCTTTGGTAATTTCATTGCTTTCTAGGTGCAAGACCTTCGTCCATTTTCACGACATGAGGGTGAGTAATTAATGACTTTTGGGTGAACTAACCCTTTAATGTAGGCTAGATAGACTTCTTACTTGCTAAAAGTTTGGATTATAAAACTGATGTTGATGAGACAGTTCCTGTGAGTGCATTTATGCACATAAAACAGAACTTTCAACACAATCAAATATTGCATCTCATAGTCAAATTTATCCGCCACTTCAGACAGCCGTAGGACTCACATTAAACTAGACATGGGCCATTTATCAACCACCTGCACCACAGAGCATAAAACTCTGCTCAAGTAATCACCTGCGGTTCCTTGTAGATCTCACTGGGATATGTAAGAGCCCAACAGAAGAAAAAACTTGGAACAAAATCCATAGTCCAACAAAAAACCATTTGGCTGTGCAACAAGCCTATTTCCTCTCTCCGCAATTACTGAATTTCTATTAATATTCCAGGTGTTTTGTTTTCTAGGTTCATTATAAAGGTGAATTGCGGTCTCATGCAGGACTTGAGTGATGGTGTGTGACCATAACACTGTCTACACTGGACATGCTGTCATGTGATATAACTAGTCTACACTGGTAGCCCTGTGCTTCCAGGACTAGGTTAGGGTTAGGTTAGGATGCAAACATCCAATGTGCAATACGTTGTTAGTCTTTAGAATTTAATAGGAATGCTAAGTCATGTAAAAAAAATTTGCTGTTTCCTATCATTCTCTGGAGAGAACAAAAAAAAGATCAGAACCTAGACTGAACTCCAATTGAAATAGCTCAAACAAAAAAGTGAGAAGCTAATGGAATTAACAAAATTATGATAATTTTGAACTTCTCTTCTTCTATCTATGTACCCATCTCAGTGTGTGCAGTGATAAAAAATGCATTGTACGTGTTGTTACTTTTCTGTGCGATCAGACTAGGCTTGCTGCGTTACCTAAAATGTTTTTTATTTCTATAAAAAAGCAAAATGACAGTAGGGGTTTAGTCCCATTTAATTCAGTTGGACAATGGATTCTACAATTGAAAGCATCTGCTTCGCTCTATATAGCACGAGTTGCAGAGTCGCAGCAGGAGTCAGATTTCACTTATTGCGTGATGAGAGAAAGTAAAGATGAGATGACTGACGAGACAATGGCAAAGGATTTGGTGCGCAACAGATCCTGAGCGCCATTTACAAATATCGACATTCAAAAGCGATTTCAATACCCCACATATAGATAGCGACTCCCTGATATCTGCAAGTTATACGGCTATAGACAGAGTATGCATGATCACGAATTCAGAAGTGAAAAGTGAGCGCGCATTCATAAGTGCCCCCAACCCCCGGTGTTATTGATAATACCGGCGTTGTCGGCGTTTATAAGTTAAATAAAATATTATATAATATTTTCGCACATTAAAAAATAAATACAACCTCACATTGTGTTAATTATGTTTACAAACTGCCTATCATAAATAGTTTTTGCATTTTTTGCATCCGTGGCATCATTTTGAGAGTTTTTTGAGAGCCACCGTACAAGTGAACGGCAAAATCCAGAATGCCGTCTGACATGTTGACCCACTTCGTCTTTCGCACAAAGCACTGTATGACAAACAAAGAGACGGAATATAAAGACAGATTGTGGAACAGCTTGGAAAACAGGATGGTAGGTACTGATTTCAAAACAAAGGGTGTATGAAGGATTATGCAGTATTGTGCAGTATTCTTCTCTTTTTAAGACACTGCTTGAAGACTCCATTTTGTATTGTTTTGCAGATTTTTTCACAATGGATTAATTAATACGCATCGGATTCAGTGTGCAATTTGTTTGTGCTTGACGAATTTTGAGGATGACAAATACGGAACAACGCAACTTTAGAATATCGTAGTGAGTAGGAGATTATCTCTTGACTTGAAAACCACAAAGAACACTCCAGCAACATATGAACACTTAAGCAATCACATTGCGAACACCCTAGCATTGTGACTTTTGTAATAGCAAATTTGTTTAATTTATTTAGAGCATGTAAAAGTCTTTCTACAAATGAGAGCAGACTGACATGCTTTAAACATAAACGAGTTGTGCTGTAATTTATTGATTAAGGACGTTGAAGGCTGTGCATGTGTGAACCCAGCATGAGGCAAAAGGCAAAGATTTGCAGTCTTGGGTGGCAGTGAAAATCTGCAAGCAATTAAAAAAGACTTCAGATTCTTTCATGATTAGATATAAGTTCTCCCCGGGTCTGTTCTGTAAAGGTAGCACATTTATGAAGTACAGTTACAGCTTTAAAAAAAATTAAAGTCACATTTTATAAAAGGTTTTAATGAAATGGCATTAGGTCCGTGGGTGGCTTACCAAGCTTAAGTGTGTTGGTTTGTATATGGATGGTTTTATGATGTTGTTTTGTTAAGTATCTTGATAATTTCCTGTTATCGTCACCCGTCAATTTCATTGCTTTCTGGAGTGTGGAGAAGGTAGATTAAACCACACACTTGAAATATTTTTGGCACCGAGTTTATTGTGCCTGTTTAAAGGAGACCCGTTGCAATAATTTACACAACTGTGTGTAATAAATGTTGTGTCTGTGCCAATAATAAATCACCAAGACTGAGCAGAGTTGAATAGACTGACTCTTTGCCACCACAAGTCTATGACACTTACAGTGTGGGATAAGCACAGTTTAGACAGGAAGTTACAGGTATTTCTGCCATGATGTTAGTGAACTTCTGGAGATACTTGGTCAGGGTTTGACGTGTAGCCTGGTTTAGGACGAGAACAACTCCCAGAGGCACAACGACCATGACCTTCAACAGATAGGGAGAAGATCAGAGGAAGCTCATGCTTGTGGTGATAAAAAAACAATCTGAAATGTCAGAAAAGAACAAAAAAAAATCCATTCTGAACAAAACAGGATGTCAGTAAAGGGTGACAAAAATGTTAACCTGTGCTAGAAGGAAGGCAGCGTCATAGTATCGTAGTTCGGTAACATTTGATTGACGTGTTTCTCTGTTTCATATTCCTGAATGTTCTCAGAATGTTCAAAACGTCCAGTTTTTTGTTTTTGTTAAAAACATTTTTTCTTGATTATGTGAGCATTAGAGACAGTGTTTTCTCCATTTTATCATTTTGCAAGTATTATGGGAACGTTACTTTTGAATGTTCTCTGAACCATCTGACAAAAAGTAGTAGTAACGTAGTAAAAAACAAACATGTCCAACTAAAATGTTTCAGAAAAACATTCCATGAATGACGTTTAAATAAAGTTTCTTTTTGTGCTAATTTTATTAAAGACAAGATAACTTTCTGTTAGCACTGAACGGTTTCCTTATAACAGCAGAAATGTCTCGGTTACGCATGTAACCCTCGTTCCCTGAAGGAGGGAACGGAGACGTACGTCGAGCGTGACCGACGAATTGGGATATCGCCAATTCATCGGTCACTACTGACGTACGTCGAGCGTGACCGACTGAAAGGTAACAACTTAAAATACTCTGTTATTTATGTTCATACAGATAAGATCATTTGAAACTGTAAAGGGTTTACTTTTCTTTTTGTACACAATAAAAACAAAACATTGTGCTTTTGTAAAATAAAGAAAACAAACTGGATGCCACTTTCTGCCATCTTAGAGTTCACTTTCCGTGAACTTGTTTGTGGAGCGCATTACAAAAACGAACCAAAATTCAGCATATACTATTTGTCGCACAGTTTTTTCTTTTGTTAATCTGTTTATTAAGTAAAAATATATTTTGTATGTTTATTCCTTATTTATATATATATATATATATATGATTTTATTGTTTTTCTCCATTCACAGAAGCGCTGCAGATGCGTGAATCCTCGGCCCTGGAAAAACAAATTTTGCTATTTTTAATGGGTCACAGACACTAATCCATTCTAAATTAATTTAATTATAATTTAACATGATGTTCTTGTTGGTTGGCGGTTAATGATCGGTTTTCGAGCTTTGGTTGTCAGTTAATTAATATCCCCTATGTCGGATAGATGTCAGCTTGGGACCCATTGAATTTGTTGTACTAACCAGGACACCGATTTAATATATAAAAGCTACATATAGATGTTCATTGGACACACTGTGGCAACTAGTCTAGAACAGGAGGGATGGAATCAGTGGCTATTTATGGGTTTATTGTTAAACAGTTTCCATCGACAGTAGAACGTCCGATCTCAGCCATAGGGCTCCCAAAAACCACAAGCCCAAACACACTTAGCTTCGGGCCGGGCCACAAAGGCCTGCTGTTCACCTCCCCTCTGACCAACACACACCCGGCATGTTTAGAAAACAGCAGTGCGGTCCAAAACACACAACCAGTTTCACCACTGAAATAAATCTCAATTTCCTTCATCCTTTCTCTTCATTTTGCAGTTATGTAATGAATTAGCAACTGGGTTGACTGCTGAAACCACCCACCATCTCACTCAGAGGCCAGTTAGCAAGACTATGCAATGTGACTGGATGTAGATGCTGTCGTCCAGTCGTGTCTCCGTTGATCTTCTGCAGAACTTGTCCTGGTAGCGGAAAGGAAACTGCCCTCTGCTTAGTTGACCGTTATTCCCAAGACCAGCGCAGCCATGTCAGATTTAATGGAGCTGTCAGGAGAAGCTAAGGTGTGTTGCCAGTCATTTTTCCAAATAATTACCTTTTCTAACAGAGGCCTGATTGTGTTGGGCCATGTGGTCCAAAAGCAGAACACAGGAGGGAGCCGAGCACTGGTGAGAGCCAGAACATCTAGGGGGATGATCTGTGATTCACACTGGTTGTGTGGTCCACATCAATGTCAGCCGTGTCGGAAAAATTGACATCATTATCAGTATCCCATTGTTTAGAGTCGATTCGGAAGAGCCCTGTTGGAGCAAACGGGTCAATTAGTCATAGGTACAGGAAGTGCATCACTGCTGAGTAACACAGTGGGTGGAGTGCAAATTTGTTGGTCATCGACCATAAGCTGGGTTATTCAGAACCCTACAGAGACCTCAGGGTAAAATTAATACTGAGATTTTCAACATCCTTTCCGCCTTTATCTTGAGCAAACTCTTCTGTTCATACAGTTCTATCCATTGTAAAGAGACATGTTTGCACATGTCGTCTGTGTTGACGCATTTGAAAGTGGCTAGATGCTTCATTGTTCGGTGTTCTTGCGTCTGTCCTTCCTCATGCATGTCACATCCTGCTCTGCTTTGGGGAAGATTCTACTGACACGTCTGTCATGTGCTACTGTTCATCTTCACTTTCTCCAGTGCTTCAATAACATTGGAACCCATTCACTTTGATTATATTGCAAGACAAAATAATAGTGATCCAGTGATCATTCTACTTGCAAAAATTTGCATCCATCTGGTTGAGCCTTCCTAAGCCTCATTGAATGTTTGCACCTTGTTTTCAAAAAAAAAAAAAGGAAGTCAACCAGGAATGGAACGACATGAAGGTAAGTAAATAATGCCAGAATTTTCATTTTTTGATGAACTATTTCAAGTTTCCCACTGGTAAAACTATGTGTCTCTGTGTCTAACTGTGCATATGAACAGGCATGCATGAGTGTATTTATGTGTGTGGTCAGGTCTAGTGCTCTGAAAGTGGCAGTAGTCTGGGTTATGGGTGTCCTGTCATGGCTAGACAGACAGCTTGTTCAGACGTTGGGTCTCCTGTGTTTGTGCAGTCTCAAGACCGGCAGAGTGAAAAAAAATCCCAGCATGGCAGACCCAAAATAATCAGGCTGTAAATATTTGTACAAGTTAGAGCAACATAATCACTCAGGGCTCTTACCTGCCGTGGGTCTGGGCTTTATGTTTCCTGTTTTAATCATACTGCATGGATGGCCAGTGACACACACACTAACACTCTCACGTTTGACCACTTCAAGCTATTCACCCAGTCCTTTAAAATTTGCAGCTTAACAAATCCTACTGAATGCAGGGTCTAAATAAGCAAACCATTTCTCAAGCCTAACCATTCATAATACAGTGCAGGACACATGCAATCAGTCCAGGGTAAACTAGTCCTAGTGTCAGACCGCCCACAATCCAATCACCGAGGGTATGATGCATATTGAAATGGCAAGATCTGACCGAAATCACCAGTTTCACCACATAAGAGCAAAAAGAACTATGGTTGCACGCTTTACGTGTCTTAGTTGGCAGTTCTTTACCAGAATTAGCTGCAAAAATGGACCAAAAATGTGATCAGTAGTCTTTAGTCTTTAACATGATCATCTTTTCTAAGTATATCATGTTATTGTAAGACAAAAATAGGGGTCAATGAGGAACTCCAAACACATTAATGGCAAAGTGCGAGCAGATCCACATCAGACCAAAACGATGCAGTGAACGGTTTTACCAAAAAATGGGTCAATACATTCCTTTCCCATGTAGCATTTATGAGAGTGTAGAGCAACTCTTTGGTTTCAGGGAAAGGAAAAAATGAAGGAGAGAGAGAGAGAGAAGGGATGAAAAAAATGAGAAGTGAGCCACTGAGGTGTTTAGGAGTAAGCAGAAGGGGAGTCTGTTTTGAAGACGGGAGTTTGTGTTTAATTACTCTGTGTATGCTGTAATCCAGGAAATGCGGCCATGCAAAAAATCGAGAAAGTCTGCATGCATTTCCACACGCCATCCATGAGAGGGCAGCATTCAGGGATGGCTATCATATCCCTGACCTACAGATGGACTTGCATAATTCCTCTGGAAAGTTTTGTTCAGTCCAGGTGCGGAAAAATTAATTAAAGCCCATTAAGTGCAGGTTATTTTAAGTCATGCTCAATCAAAAGTAATAATCCGGCCTACAGATATAAACTTTGAGGGTCTCCTGGGGGTGATGGGGGTCGCGGTTTTCCAGATGTCTCTTTGGCAGGTAAGACGTCAAGTTATCCATCACGAGAAATAGTCAACTTGGTGAAACAAGGGAATGATCTGTGGAAAAAGAAGTCTGTTTTAACAGGAATAACCAAAAAGTCGCTACAACATGGAGTTTCACGATCACTTCGGCTTGTTTTAAGGTGAGTTTTTTTGTTTTTCAAAGTTGTTAATCCAATCATTAATTTGTTCATGTTTTAATAACCTATTTGTGCTAATTAAATTGTGTAATTTTACACTTAAAGGCAAACTCAAGTCTCCGTATGAACACCTGCTGTGGAAAAACAAAACAGTGATGTAAGTTTTAAATATTTGTTTTTCGACTTGGCCCGGGAACTTTGTTAATTAGTTGTGCGTGTGTGTGTGTTTAAATTTCTAATTCTTTCCTCATTTAGCGTGTTTCAAGTGGTTTATGAGACGACGCATGACCTCAGACTTCTGTGTCATTATTAATATAAGATGATGGCTGTTGTCTAAACTGGAGATGAATGGCACCCCCCTTCTGTCCACATGCCATCCTTGATCAGGACGATGGGTTCCGATTGGCTCCAGTGAAACAGGCCCCCACTGACTCGGGATCAGTTCTGTTGATGGAGCCTCATAATGGATGCGGACCACACAGGACCCCAGCTCTGAGTCTGCATGTCGCAGCTATTTCCTCTTGTAAATATTTTGTGCTGTTTGTGTCTGCCAAGCTGTCAGTGTGTATGTGTGTGTGCTCCAACACAGACATTATAGCCCAGGGAGATTCTTTAATTAAATGGTGTGGTTTAGGTGCTGCCTTTTATGTTGTTTAAACCTGTTTCCAGATATAGTCCAGGTATGCATTCGAGCATCAGTATGAAGTCATTTTTTACTTTATGAGAATTTTATTTGCTGTAATTGGCATGCATAACATTAGTGATCACTGAGCTTTGACATTATTATCATTACCACTTGCAATACAATATTGTCCTTATAAGCAACCTCATTATGGGAGTTAATTTAGCAGCAGGTTACCATAAAAATATATATTTTTAAAAATATGATTAAGCTAACCTAGACTAGCTTTCTTCCTTGCAGGACAAAAGATGATGTTTAAGAGAATTTATATTGCCTATAGCTCCAAAAAATCACCATAGACCATTGTCTGTACCAAAGTAATCTACCAAAGTATTTAGCTCATGGAAAACCACAACAATAGCTGTGGGTATGTTAGATGGGATATGAGACATTTATAAGCTATAATCAGTGACTATGTTGCTTGATTTATACTGTGTTTGTCTTTGAAACACAATGTCTATGGGACTATACTTAAGTTAGATATTTACTCATACAGTAAGAATTTCTGGAAGTTTTAGAAAGAAAATTTGGTTTATTTGTTTAACCCCCCCCCCCCCCCCCCACACACACAAACCAATAATTTACTTCAGTTAAATTTTTTGTGAATATTTCATTTGAAAGACTAAAGCCACATTTTTCGCTGTCTCACAGATGATAGATAGGAAGTCATTCTTTTCCTATAGAGAGTTGCATGGGAGCTGCGTGGAGTTCTGATCATCTGAGCTTCAGATGAGCTTGTTTTGAAATATTATAATAACTTATATGACTATACCATATGTGACCTTTCCGACTGGATGTAAGGTACTTCAACAAAAACTATGAGAGTAAGGTGAGAATAATCAATATTTTTTTCCTCAAAATCTTTACTCTTTAAATATGATTTCTGTAGAATGGGTGGTTATGAATAATTAAGTACAAAATTAATATTTAAAAAGGATTAAATAGTTTGCAAATGTATTGGTTCTGTACAAAGTTCTGTACAACATTCATACAGTATGCGAAGCTTAATAGGATAAACAGCCCATATTTACCATGCATGCTAATATTTGTAGCTGCAAGTTGGAAGATTAGTGAGGTTTTTAATTATTCAAAAACTGAATCATCTTGCCACTAAAAAAAGAGCCGTTTCCTTTTCAAAGACCATGTTCGGTCCAACTGCGTATGTGCGTGAAGTTACAAAATCATCAAGTGCACACGGTGAAACGATTTATGTTCTGTTAAGTCACTCTGTGTAACTACCTTACTGAAAGTGAAAATGAATCATTACCTGTGAATGGACAGATGTACACAGAGCTCATAAACCTGCTCAAATACGAGACACGTTCACCCAGCCTAAGGGTTGAATTGACTTGTGAAGGTTATATGGAAACCACCAGCCCAGTTAAGATGGTTATTTTTTTAGATGAGTTACTTTAAACCTTGCAGTTGGCCTCGATAATACTTTGACCCACATCTGCTTTTGTTGATGTGCCTGTATGTGTTGGTCCAGTTTCTCTGAAATTAAAAGTCGCCTTTCCATGCCATCACAGGTTATAGGACAAATCAGTATTGGGCAAAAACTCAAAAACTTTTAAGAGAGAAATTAGTAATAAATTCAGTATCACCGTGGTGGTCTGACACTGATCATCTTTCTGTGGTTTAATAGACTTTGCAATGCTGTCCTATAACCATGAGTGTCCAAATATAATCATGCTCAGGAAAGAAAAGCATCATGCCAAATATTTGAGAAGTGGAGATCCGAGTGGAACAGCCAGGATATTCCCAATTGTAACTGAAGGGGGGAAAAAGCAGTTTGATTAATGAACATATCAGGAGTCAGACATGCATGGCGCATTACCGCCACCTCTGCAGAATCATTCTCTGCCTCGTTTAAAGAGGCTTCCTAGAAACCAGATCCAAACTCTGCAATCTAAAGTCCTGAGCCAGTGAAGTCAGAAACCCAAACAGGATGCTGCAATGCTCACTTCCTTCATTTGATGAGATAAATGTAAATTTTCTTTACAAAACACAGAGTAGTCTGGGTACTTTTTCCCCAAGCAATAATCAGACTATTCATTTCCATAATTTCAAATCAAGCGAATAGTTTGTGGAAAAGAGCCTTGCATGTTAAATTTACTCTTCCAGGAGACCCAGTTTAATTAGTGGTGAACAAACTTAATACATGTTGGCTTTTATTACAAAATTCTATACTTCACAATAGCCCTTCCCAGAGGAAAGTTTTATAGCTCAGAGGTTGACTCAGGAGACATTTTAAGTATCAACATTTTGTCAGATGCGTCTTCTATAATTCCTTAGAGGAAATAGACAAATGAGTCCGTTGTTGACGTACAGTATAAGTGTAGAGCAATAAAATGATTGGGAATATTGATATCTCTTGACTTTTGATTCCAGACTTTGGTATCTTGACAAATCCGAGCACGATTTATGGCGTTTTTTGAGCGGTGTGAAGTGTCCCTCAGTATGTCACCCCGTTGTAAATGATGAGTGACGGGGTAAGAGCGGGGAACGCTGCCCACAAGCTCCATACCGCAGACCAAAATGACAGAGGTCATAACATGCCTCAGTGTCAGGAAATAAGACTTATGGCTTGGCCATGGTTTATAAATATAGCATGAAGGGAATCACTTAGACTCATGGCTCTCTTAAAGTCAGAACTAAATTTGGAAAGGTCTGGTTTGTTCACAGTACTCTTTTAGAACAGCGCTCCTGAAATAGACAGAGGAAGTTCGCAATGTTTCATTGTGCGCTGCTGGAAAGATGTGATGGTGGATGTGCGAAATGTCATTGGAACTCTAAAATCATAATAGAGGATACAAAGCAGGAAACTCTACTGGCTTTCTGACAGATAGTGTGAATTCATGATGGTCCCTGTTGGTTTTAGAAAGATTGAAGTAGCTACAGGTTTTTAATAGCAGCAACCTACCACTAGTCTATTTTGAACATTTATAGTTTCACAAATTCCTAAACACACGTTGGAACTCAACAAAAAAAAACGACACAGTGGTGTTTCATTCCACTCCCTCGATCTCTATGACGTTAATCTGTAAATTGCAAATACAAATTTGGGCCTTTATCCAGTAAACACGGCTTGTGACTACGTACGTCGTGGTTACAAGGTTGATCATTAAAGTGTAACTGGTATTAACAAACAGCATTTGCTGTATAACATGCCATGGTCTGTTTATCGTACGTCTTCGTAGCTGCTGAAAAGCATAGTGGCATTTTGAAATATGCACTTGTCCTCCTTTTCAACTTGAGAAAACAACATTCCAGTAGTGTGCAGATTTTTACTATGCAATTTGGGAGCGTATGTTTCAGTGCACTGGAATTATTTTAAGAAGAAATGACCTTAGGAATGGTGTACATACTACTGAACTTGGGACTATATTGAGATTGACTGGATGCAATCTTACAGCAGTGACATTATGGTAACACTTTACAATAAGGTCTCATTAGTTAATGAATTAGCTAACATTAGCTAACAATGAGCAATGTAATTCTTAGAGCATTTGATCATTTTTGTTACAGGGGACCTATTATGCAAAATTCATGGTGTTTGAACATAAATGTGCATCAGCAGTGTATACCCAACCACCCTATAATGGTAAAAATCCATAAATCATTAACAGTGCCTCAAAATTAGTTTGCGTTTTCTATACATTGACATTATAATGTCATGGGCCCTGCCCACAACTGGCATGGAATCTGCCCTATTAGCTTAGCTCCAGTGGAATGCAAAAACACATTCTGTTTTGTTGTTGCCGGAGTACCGAGGTGCAAGCTGTAAAGGCTCCGCCTTCTTCTGGAAAGGGGGCGAGGAGCAGCAGCTCATTTGCATTTAAAGATACACACACACACACGAAAACACTGTTTTTGCATCCACCCAAAAAGGGGCCTTTTGGGCATGGTATAATAAATGATCTGTGGGGTATTTTGAGCTGAAACTTCAGACACATTCCGCGGACACCAGAGACTTGTAATACATCTTGTAAAAAGAGGCATAATAAGTCTCCTTTAATGTTAGTGCATTGTTCATTAATGTTGGTTCACAGTGCATTAACTAATGTTAACAGATTTGAAAAATGTATTTGTAAATGTTGAAATTAACATTAACTAAGATTAATAAATGATGTAGAATAATTGTTCATAGTTAGTTTATTGTAACTACTATGGTGAACTAATGTTAATAAATAGAAACCTTGTTGTAAAGTGTTACCAACATTATTACCTGTGCACCAGGTGTGTTCCTGTCATGTCATAGTATCCGAGGCTGTGAATGCATAGATGTATGTGTGTGTGTGTGTGGCATAACCGCTCTTTAATCTATTAAGGCGCCTCGCTCCGGTTCCCCAGTGACCAGGATTTGGCACCACTTCTGTCTGCCTCCCCTAACTATTGGCCTAATTAATCACTAGCAAGATATATTACACAACAAGCAGGAAGAGAGGGCGCACAGACATTGAGACACTTGTTCATTTGTCCTGCTTTTAAGTTTGCCAGAAATAAAACCCTGCGTTTCTGAGCCGAGGGTCCTGACGACTGCTGCCATCACCCACCTGAGGCCCTTTGGTTGGCACCCACCAGTAATTGGCAATTACTGTGCTTAGAATTAAAGCAAACAAGAATAATTGGCAAGCATTGCACTAGGTAGAACAAGACAGGGAGTCTGTGTAAGGGTAAGAGAGAGAGAGACCTCCCTCAAAATGAGAATCGGAGGAACTGGGCCAAAAGCAGTAAGACTTGTGGCCGTCTCAGCGGTTCTGTGGCCTCGCTGTCTGCCGTCATTTCCACTTAAAATCAAATACAAAGCGTACAACCTACAACTGTACCATAGCAACTGCAACACAACTACGAAAGTGTAACAAAAAAATTGCATAATAATTAAATCAGAAAGAATCAAGGCTGTCAGTCCAACCACAATGTACATGTATAGGAAAATCTGCATTTAATGCTACTGGTGTAACCAGTACAGAAGATAATGAAAAAGCACCACTGTATCATTTCCGCAGTATATAATATATATATATATATATATAGCACAGCATGCATAGTTTCTGTGTCTGACTCTAAAATATGCTTATAACATACTTTGCTAAGTACTATATCCCACAATGCAATACGCTTTTTGACTTAAAAAGCCCAAAATGAAAGTTCTCTCATCATTTACTCATTAATACGATTCTGTAAAATATCTCTTGTATTTTTGTTAATTCTGACCCCATTGGCTTTCAACTGTATTTACAAAAACATTCCTCAAAATGTCTTTTTTGTGCTCCACAGAAATAAAGCCATACAGGTTTGGAACAACATGAGGGTGAGTAAATAGTGACAGAATTGTAATTTTGGGCTTCCATTGCCAGCGTGAGGAATGAACCAGGAGTAATATCTATAATTTTTCTTCTTTTTGGAATCAAAAACCAAAATAAACAGTAATTTCTGAAACAACTGGCCACCACTTGCTGACTTAATCATACTGCATTGTTCAGTCATGTCATGATGTAGCATATTAACTTTGAAACATTTAAGTTGCACAATGTTTTACATCATTTGTAAAAAATCATACAGTAGGATACATTGTACACTGCGCTATAAGTAGTATACTAGTGATTATTGATTTTATCAAACAGACGGAACAGTGGGCCACATGTTCCTCACTTGACCGTACTGTAGTATGATCAGAATGGAATACTTGAATGGAACACTAGAATTCCATTCTGAACATACAGTAACTTCAAACAAGGAACATGTGGGCCATTGTTCTGTCTGTTTGATAAAATCATAAATCACACACTTAATGAGCTAATAAAACTGAACTCAAGAGGATCCTTTAGCTGACTCTGACACAAGGCCAGAACGTTACGGAAAAATCACTTGATTGTCGTGAATTACAAATTGGAGACTGTTGGGAATGCACGCCAGACATTGTAGCAAAAGACAATTAGTGTTGTCACATCCAGCATGCATGCAAGATGCAGACACAATCCAATATGTGGGCTGAAGTTGTTCAGAAATCGATTGGCTCTCTGTGGTCTAGAATGTGTTTTTGGTAAAAGCACATTTAAGCCCAGAGGAGATTTCGTTTTTTGCATGTACGCAAGGGCACGTACAGTGCGTGTGATGCAAATTTCGGAATAATATGCTCGACACCTCATTTTTGTAAATGCACATACTTCACACATGCGCATGGCATTTTTTACGCTAGTGCAAGTATAAAACTATATTTTGGGCTTTATACAGAGGATCCGAAAACAGGAACACACGTGATCGCACTTACTGTAACTGGTAAGATGCAAAGAAAGAGCAGTTAAGGAGATGGGTTAGACGAGTAAAATGGAGCTTATTTTTAGAGGAGCTTCAGGGTGGTACCGCTCAGCAGGATGACTGACTAATAACCCACATCAGACTTGGTGCGACAGACACAACTCAACCCACGGCTTAGACCGTGCAGCCATGTTTACAGCGCAGGCTGAGATGAAGAGAGAATGGCCTTCCACAGCAGTGACAACACTCTGCACTGGAATTCCCCGGCATACCACAGCCTGACCACAGTCTTACGGCCTGCACATCAACACACAAACCGTGAACATGCGTGTGCTGCTGTGTCCTTCTGTACCACAGGCAGGGTCATTAATGTTAATCAAATCCAAACTTTCTCACTCTCGCCTGTCTGTTTGTGTAAACAAGCGTCCCACCTACAGGGGATTTGGTTTCTATGTGTGTTGAAGTGTTTGGGGCGAAAAAGCCATTTGAGTCGGTCCGCCCAAGGCGGCCGACAGAGCTATTCCCTTTTCGTGGTCTTTATGAGCATACTAAAAGAAATAACAAAGCATTTTGCAGCAGCTAACACTCTGACAGGGTGTTTTCAGCCTGCAGAAAGGGTTTTGGAGTAGGATAATCGTTAAACTAATAATCGTGATTTATTATGCCCAAAAGTTATAATTGTGGTTATTAATCCCGACCGTTTCCATTTGAGAAATTTCTAGAATTATTGCACTTTAATGCAAGCACAAATTAAACATAAACTTGTATGCAAGATCTATTCTCTACGATTTGACAAGTGCTAAAACCTTAAGAAGCAGTGAAATTACAATAATTCCAAATTATGTTAATGTTTTTCTAATAAAACCACAAAAAAGGCTTTGTATTGTAGCACAGAGGTTGCGTAAGTGCATTTATTCAGCAGCCATAATTGCAAACAGAATAGTCGAGATTCATGTTTGCATATATCAAAAATATCACAGACGATGCTTAAACAATCAAATTAAAATATGATTAATCGCGCAGCCCTAGTTTGCTGTATCTTTCTCCGAGCCAGAGCTCAATGATCTGTCCGAACTGATTCAGCTTGGGTTTACACATGCCTACTTTGGACGGGGGCTAACAAGACGCTCGAGATTTAGTAAGAATGCGTTATTTATTCCCTTTTCCTTTTTTTTGTGTCAAATCTGTGGGTGTGGGTATTTTTCTTTGCTCCATGAGGCATCTTCTTTTGCAAGGTTTGAGAAACTTAAGCCATTCCACAATGCCTACCGCAGAGCTCACAGAGAGGAACTTTGATGTGTTCGCATTAAAACAAGCAAAGCTTAAGTGGGTCTTTGGTTAATTTTGGATCGTATCACTTGTAGACACTGCACTTTCTTCCCTTATCACTTACTTTGCCATCTTTTTTCATCTGCGTTCCTTGAACATTTGCTTTGGATTCTTCCTGTAGGGACCTACGTGACATCATCTTAGTCATTTCCTGACTATAAACTTTCTCAGGAAGAAAACCAGACAAAAATACAGTACGAACATCTGTGTACAGTCATTACTTGCTGATCATGCAACCATTCCCATTATGTTCTGCTTCATTGGATTTGCATTAAATTACACTTTCAATTTCAAACTGAGGATCCATCGGGTACTTTTATTGAGTCAACAGTGGTCAAGCACAAGCAGCTTCTTTCCATGCTGAAGAGATTAATGCACATCCTCACAGACAGGAATTCCAGGTAGCTCTAGAGCGCATTATCCTGTATAATTTGGAAATCTTAACATATAGAATGATTATTAGCATTTCTACAGGATGCCTGCTGGTCCTTGAACTTTCCAAACATTCCTCAACTGACCTTCACATAATTTCCGCTCAAACTGGCTTCAGACGGCACTTCTAAAGCATTAATACTCTTTACAAGCACTGTTAACGGCTCCTCTTGCTCCCGCCTGCTGTTCTGGAGGAAATACATGGCAGCAAGAGACTAAATGACAAAGCTTTCACACACATCCAGGTGTTCTCCTGACAAGGGGGAAATGTAGTAACAATGTTTGTGCAGTCCACAAGGATCTTGTACTCTTAAGTTGTATTTAGTTTAGTTTATTTTATATTGCATACACTTTCAATGTACTTACAGTGTACTTGCACAGAAAAGTACTGAGTAGTGTAAAGTAACTACATGGGTTAAGTTAAGGTTTAGGGGTAGGTTTAGGTTTAGTACCTTAGTGTCATTACTACAATAAGTACATAGTATGTTCATGCAAAATAGGACTGTAAAATAAAGTGCTACCATTATACACTGAACAAAATTATAAACGCAACACTTTTGTTTTTGCCCCCATTTTTCATGAGCTGAACTCAAAGATCTAAGACTTTTTCTATGTACACAAAAGGCCTATTTCTCTCAAATCTGTCTAAACCTGTGTGAGTGAGAACTTCTCCTTTGCCAAGATAATCCATCCACCTCACAGGTGTGGCATATCAAGATGCTGATTAGACAGCATGATTATTGCACAGGTGTACCTTAGGCTGGCCATAATAAAAGGCCACTCTAAAATGTGCAGTTTTACTGTATCGGGGGGGTCTGAAAACCAGTCAGTATCCAGTGTGACCACCATTTGCCTCACGCAGTGCAACACATCTCCTTGGCATAGAGTTGATCAGGTTGTTGATTGTGGCCTGTGGAATGTTGGTCCACTCCTCTTCAATGGCTGTGCGATGTTGCTGGATATTGGCAGGAACTGGAACACGCTGTCGTATACGCCGATCCAGAGCATCCCGAACATGCTCAATGGGTGACATGTCCGGTGAGTATGCTGGCCGTGCAAGAACTGGGATGTTTTCAGCTTACAGGAATTGTGTACAGATCCTTGCAACATGGAGCCGTGCATTATCATGCTGCAAATGAGGTGATGGTCATGGATGAATGGCACAACAATGGGCCCCAGGATCTCATCATGGTATCTCTGTGCATTCAAAATGCCATCAATTAAATGCACCTTTGTTCGTTGTCCATAACATACGCCTGCCACTCGATCCACAACGTTGACATCAACAAACCATTCACCTACACGACGCCATACCATATCCACAATTCCTGTCTGCCATCTGCCCTAAGTGCCAGACGACATTGAATGTGAGCATTTGCACACTCAAGTCAGTTACGATGACGAACTGCAGTCAGGTCAAGACCCAGATGAGGAAGAGGAGCATGCAGATGAGCTTCCCTGAGATGTTTCTGACATTTTGTGCAGAAATTCTTTGGTTATGCAAAGCGATTATTGCAGCAGCTATCCGGGTGGCTGGTCTCAGACGATCTTGGAGGTGAAGATGCTGGATGTGGAGATCCTGAGCTGGTGTGGTTACACATGGTCTGCGGTTGTGAGGCCGGTTGGATGTACTGCCAAATTCTCTGAAATGCCTTTGGAGACGGCTTATGGTAGAGAAATGAACATTCAATTCACGGGCAACAGCTCTGGTGGACATTCCTGCAGTCAGCATGCCAATTGCACGCTCCCTCAAAACTTGCGACATCTGTGGCATTGTGCTGTGTGATAAAACTGCACATTTTAGAGTGGCCTTTTATTGTGGCCAGCCTAAGGCACACCTGTGCAATAATCATGCTGTCTAATCAGCATCTTGATATGCCACACCTGTGAGGTGGATGGATTATCTGGGCAAAGGAGAAGTGAGTTTATTCAAACTCATCTTGTGTACAAAACTGCAAAGATCCCAGCTGAATAAAGTCATTGTTTCCACGTTTAAAGGGTTAGTTCACCCAGAAATGAAAAATGGTCATCATTTACTCACCCTTATGTCATTCCAAACCTGTAAGACTTTCTTAAGATATTTTTAATTAAACCTGAGAGATTTCTGTCCCTCCAACAGAATTGTAAGTTTTGGGTGAACTAACCCTTTAAATGATTCTGCATTTCCCTTTCATCCATGGACCTGATTTGTCTTTGAAAACAATGAGCTCACATTCACTGGCTTTTGTGCTGATGAAGAGGCGCTAGAAACTGGGCCAGTGAGCTTCTGGTCCAGTGTCTGAATCACTCAAAGGTGCTTCTCAAAGAAAGATCACAGAACCTAATTACAAATCCCATGATTTCATCTTTAGGGTCGCCTATCAGGTTGCTTAACTCTTTTTTCCCTTTCTGAAGCAGCCAGCTGGCATACATCACTAATTTTCTGTGACTCAATATTATCTCAGTAGATTTGTGTGTGAATTTTTTTTTCTTGAATAATTCAGTGGAATCGATGTACAGAAGCTTGACTCAGTTTATGAAGGTATATACTTACCTTCTTAAATGATGGGAAAGGGGGAAGATTAAAATAACTAGAGACAGGAAGAACTCGATGATTGGCTTTTACAAAGGGCTCACTGCAGAAGGAAAAATGCATTGAAATATGTTATAAAGTAGGTAAGGAGAATAACCAAACGTCATCTATGTATGAAATATGGCCACGATTCCACAGCATCTCCATGCCACAAAACGGCTGCTGCAATTGCTTGTTGGTTTGCTTTTCTTCTCTTAATTTTTTTGGTTCAACCCAAAACAATTTGTACTACAAAATAGATGTGGGTGTGTACAGGCTTTTACAGTGTAAAGGCTTACAGGCCATTTTATGAGACTGGAGTCATTACTCTTCATTGTTTTGTTTTTAGAGGTTTATGTATTTCATTTCAGTCTTACTGTTGGTAATGCTTTCTTTCTCTTAATTTCTACACTACATATTACTAACAAAAAAATTAGCTTTGTAAAGGGCTAACATTTTTTATGCAAATATATTATGTGCTTCACTCAAACTGGGCAGTTTAATATTATATTTATTTGTGTGGCAATGTCAAATATATTTATACAAACAGATAATTAACTATCAACACAATTAAACTTTTTCTTTTATGTTCCACAGAGGAAAGAAAGTCATACCGGTTTGGACCTAGATGAGGTTGAATGATGACCGAATGCTCATTTTTGGGTATGCCTTTAAGTTAGTAACATTGCTACTTTTAGTTGCTCCCCAACACTGAATTGGTCAAACTTAGAAACCAGACCATGTTAAAATATGTCTTTGACGTCAGTGTAGTAAACTGTAAAAAGAAAGAAAATCTTGAATGAGAAACATATTTTGTTGGCCAACTTAACCAGTGACCACTAAAGAGTCCCTTTGCTTGCTGGTGACATGCCAGACCAAAGTCCTTTTAGACACAGAAAAAGAGACAGAAAGTGAGAGAAAGTAGCTTCTAGTGAAATGCATCACCTTGTGGGCTGGACGACACCCTTCCGCAGGGACAGTTGCATCATCGCAGTTTACCGCATCACCAAAGTGATATGTCTCCGCTCAGTAGCATAACCGTGGGAGTATCCGCAGTATGAATAAAAAAACAAACAGCCATATCATCAAAACAAAGCCTCGGTGGCCACAAACACAGCATTACCTTCCATATTTACAGTAGGAGCAAATTTTTTACACAAAAATACACTCAGAGAGTGGTGTATATTTAGGTTGCTGGATTTTATACTTAGTAACTGCACAGCTGGTGACATTTTTTGATATGCGTCCACCAACGTCAGTAGCAAAACAAACAGTGTGGAACGGACATCAGTCTCCAGCAGCTAAAATGCATTTGGGACTTGCACAGGAACTGAAGCTACGTCTACATTAATCCGGATACATTTTCGTATCCGTCCACACTAGCATTTTCAAGCGTTTTCCAAAAGTTGCTCATCCACACTTAAACTTCAGAAAATGCTTAAATTATCTCATTGTGCATGTGTAAAACATAATTAAAGCTCCCTGATGATGCAGAAAGACCAGACATAATAAAGTTCCCATGCTATTCTTCAGGCACAATCATTTTATTATCAAAATATCCCACCACTCAATGGTGCATCCAGGTCACACTCAATCGCCATTTCATGTACGGTCTAGTATTCACCCTTGCACTTTTAAACACTGCTTTTAACCGAGGGTAAAGGAACGTTTCACACTTGTTTAGAAGCAGGGTTAGCACCGCTTTTTACCTCATACTCATGTGCACAGAAACACCTCGCGTTGTGAAAATGTTATGACAATTGGAGTAAAGCAGAGACCATTTCATTCTTACCTTTATGATCCGAAAAGTCCATTCAGGATAAACTTGATAGTACGTTTGGCAATATATACAGTATCTCACAAAAGTGAGTACACCCCTCACATTTCAGCAACCGTTTTATTATATGTTCTCAAGGGACAATACGATAGAAATGAAAATTGGATATACTTTAGAGTAGACAATGTGCTTTTGTTGCAAGTTATTTTGACAATAATGGCTGTGTGTTGAGTTATTTTCAGAGGACAGTAAATCTATACTGCTATACAAGCAGCACACTGACTACTCTAAAATATATCCAAGTTGTATTTCTATAGTATTGTTCCTCGAGAAGATATACTAAAATGGTTGCTGAAATGTGAGGGATGTACTCACTTTTGTGAGATACTGTAAATATGAGGATGCGAAATGCAAGAACCTTTATGTAAACATATTGCATGCAGCGTTCATCCAATCAGTGATTCTGACACTGCAAATATGCAAATAAAGACATTAACCCAGAGTTTAGGAGCGTATAGTGTGAAATAATGTAATTAATTGATTGTTAACCCACGGGTAAATTATAAGCAGTGTGAAACGTGAAGCCAAAAAAAAAAAAAACTTGAAGCAAAAGTGCAGTGTCAGACAGAAGGCCAAAACGTAGAGAAAAAAATAGGTGTTTTCAAATTGATCTGGATTAATGTAGACGTAGTCTGAATTACAAAATCACTAAAGAGAGAAATACATGCAGCACGGATCAGTTGATGGAAAGTCTTATTTGTGAGCTGCAGTTCTTGGGTGGTGCCTGTTGCATGGTAGCTCCAGCAGCACTGGCGCTGATCTCCCTACAAAAGCCCCGTTCCTCCCAACATCACTGCAGCCAATTTCCATGTGCCCCTCTGGAATCGCAACTGCTTCGTTGCCTTCGCTTCTCTCTATAAATGTGAGTGTTACGAGAGAAAATGTTTTTCTGGGTCCCACATCAAAGCGTTACGCCATATCAAAGTGTTACGCCACGACTCCATCTATTCTTTTCTGTTCTTCAGAACTATTCCAACATTTTCTTCAGTAAACAAGTCTGTTTAAAGCTGCTGCTTAGGAGCATAGTTACAGACTGCTGTGTGTACAGTCGATATGAAAAACTAAAAATATCGAAACATTCTGAAAGATACATTTACTTGTGAAGGAAAAATGCACAATATATTAAGTCTGGTTTTCTGGGGGAAAAACATCTAAATTGAGTGAGTTGATGCATAAAATAAGTAATAATATAAAAAAAATTGGGTCAGAAAGATAATAAACTCAACTAATTTAGCACTTTTTTTTTTTCCAGAAATGAGGCTTAATATATTTTGCTTCTCCAGTAAATGTATCTTGATTTAAGAATGTTTAGATATTTGTACTGGAAAACAAGACAAAAATATTTAGTAAGGAAAATCTTTTTTTTTTTTTTTTTTCAGTGTAGCTCTGATGTCAATAAATGTCCCATTCATGGTTAATGTGGACGTCACCGGCACTGATCAAACATGCTAGACAGGGGTACAACTCAATAAAGCTGCTCCAGAACCAGCCTGTTCCTTTATTTGTTGTCCCAATTTGTTTTGGGGCTGCTTCACCATGTCTTCTGGTTGGCCTCAGCAGGGCTGTTAACACACAGCACATTTTACATGCTGCCATTAAAAGCCGCACTCTTTAAATCCCAGGCTTATTTTTAGCTTGTCTCTGTTCTGGGAAGAAAAAAAATGGGGAAAGTGGTTTGAATGCAGACTGGAGTTCATCTCCTCCAACCGTCCCGCGCCAGCTTAAATAACGCCTGTAAAAGCTCTGACTGAATCATACAAATTTGAGACATTTGCTGTCTGAAAGCAGCAGTTTGATTGAATGCTTTTCAGTGAACTTTTCTAATGCCTCTGAGAACATGCTAGTCAAATCTCTTTGACGTCTGAGCAACGCTGTACTAATATCCTGCTAACCCAACACAACACCACACTGATATTATTCCAGCATCTCTCCGTGGGAGGTCAATCAAAGCCATTACATTACACATGTAGAGCATTATAAACCTGAACGTTATTTCTGCGTCATAATGAAAAACAGAATTAAACTGAAATTAAAAACAATAAAGGCCATTGTGAATTTGGATTGTTTGGTTGGCGTTTTATGTAATGTTTTATGAAGAGTCCTTGTGAAAAGGTGGTCAAGGGAACAGTTAACATGAACTCTGTAGGCCTATATCGTAAGTCTCGTGAGAAAAGTATCATGGGATCCTCTAGATTAAGAACAAATTGAAAGTTTGAAACCTTAATATGCATGTGATTTTATTTTAAGGGGTCAGAAAACAAGCATGCACACTTGCTGCCCTTCTCCACTGACAGACATAAACTCAGCAGGTAATGACACATTTATTTCAGAAAACATTTTTGCTAGCATCAACTCATGTTTAGTGTTCATATTATTAAAATAATATATTAAGACAAAAATATTTATGATGTTATGAAAGATATAATTGCTAAGTACACAGTGCATAAAAAATGTAACTTTCTTGGGCGTCTTTTTTGACATGGATTGATAGAAAAAAATATGATTTGGTTAATAGAGTGCAGTTGCAGTAATAATCCTAATCAGTAGATCAGAATAGTAATCAGTATCTTGGGCAACAACTGCATCAATTCGGGCCACTGCCGTTGTTCCTCCTTCTTTGCGAAATCATTCAAACTTGCAAGGAGATTGTGATTGGACAGCCTTTTTAAAAATCTTAAGAAAACAGCTATTTTAGTTCCTAATGTTTTAGGTCACTTTGTAGAGATCTGTTTTGCTTTGACATGAAAGAGTCATTTTGTGTTGATCTGTGGTGAAAAAGTCCAAAAATAAGTTGATTGTAATCCATGCTGTAAAACAACGAAACATGAAATAGGAGGTGAACACTTTTATAGGCCTATATTTTAGAGCTGATTTGTAGCCTTTCAACCTTGGGGCTGAGCTGGAGTCAGTTACGGTATTATTTGCAGAGGAAATTAAATAAAATGTACAGTTGTTTCCAGTAGAGAATTCAATTGATCAGTCTACGAATAAGAAAAACTGAAATTATATCCCAGCTCTGCTGTGAGCTGGACCACTTTAAAATACGAAACTGAAGAATCAGGTCCCGTCCATATATTTTCTTGTTAAATATCCTTTTTTATTCATTATGTATTTGTGCAGTGTGACAATAGATTTTATTTGCATTCTTGTAGTATTGTAATGAAATATCTTTCCTTTTATTGGACACTGTTCACGGGCTTAATGAACTGTAAAATGTTCTGCAAGGCAAATTTTTTGAAATATTTACACGCATTGTAATGTGGCTATTCTGCATATCTTAACATTTTTCAGGAACAATGTGTTAAACTACTTCCTTATACCACAGTTTAGTATATTTCTTAAAATCAGCCCAAGTCGCTGCTAGTCCCAGTGTCCAAAACGATTAAAAAGGAACAGCGAAGTGATATTAGTTATTACAGATGTCCATTTTGGCACTTTGCAATGTCCAGCTAATTGAGGATGCTTGGTCACTGTAACTTTAGAACAGGCGTCAGTATGTTTCTACACCTTACTGAGACTTGAGTCTCAGTACAGATTTCTCATTTCTAAGAAATATTATCTTGAATCAGAAAAGCCAGAGGACAAGGAGCACGGGAGCCCCTTTGAAACTGTGAGAAGTTTTGGCCGCCTGCTGCTCTAGAAATTGAGAGGAAAGGATTACGAGATTAGTACTAACAGGATGCAGTAAATTCTCATTATGCTATTTGGAGAGAAAAGGGCAGAAAATGTCAGACAGCTCTTGAGTAGTCAAGAGAGAATACCAAATATTTACACACACGCACACGCCAACACACACACAAACACTGTTGGACAGGCAAGTGTAGAATATGTCAGGCCATTCTGGAGGGGCTGCGGCATGGGGAACCGTGCTGCCATTTTTTTGGAAAGTGTACGTGAAAGCTGCAGTGTTGGAGTTTTAGTCTTCAATTGCAAGACAGGGAAACTCGTCCGGATTTGGCCTGGGATTAGTATTAGTCCACTTTAAAAAATGTAAATGCTGTACCTACATAATACAAGAAAATAACTTGCTATTTTACTTCAGAATGGGAAGCTAAAATCATGAGCTTTATTTTTCAAGTCTCTACGGATGTATTGATGATGTTACCAACTCCAGTCCTGCTGGTATTTATGGTATTGTTATTGACATTCAGTTATTTTTCATCTGATTATTATTAGGAGCTTACCTTTTTTTTTAGGAATTGAAGGGACTACACTAAATTAACTGCCTGCCCACTCCTTAAATTCTTTCACTCTCCACAAAGACATTTTAAAACAATTTACAGCCACAGAGAGTCGCAACAAGGAAGTTAGTAGCGGCACTTGAGGATCTCTTTCACCACACTGAGGATGGTATTGTCATTAAAACGGTACTTGAGCCTGCCTCCTGAAACTGAAACATCTCACAGGTGGATCTTCAAGTATTCTAAACTCTCGCTTTTTATTCTTTTGTCAGGCAACTCATTGAGTCTACAGTCACTGTGGATCTCAGGCACAGCTTGAGTGGGTTCATTAAGGCTAATCGGCTGTTCTTGAAGCCATTGCAGCTGCATACTTCCTTGAAATATGCCTTGCGCATGCCCAGCAGGCATACTGCATTCAATGGTTTGATAGATATACCATAATCCTTGTAAAATGATATGTGATGGAAAGTTTTCCGAATTTCGCACTCCAAACGAAATCAAGAAAATGTCAAAAAATAGCCGTTTCGTAAATCACCTCCTCCCCAAAAAAAACGAATGTGATGGCTGACTCACTGGAGAGAATTCACAGTAGGAAACATCAGGGAAACTAATATCTGGCTGTCAAACAGATTTAACATTCAAAAACAAAACATCAATTGTCCTCTGAAAATGACTTCCTTCCTGGATTCCTATTTTATTCAGAACATGCACCAACTGAATGGTTGCTGACCACTGGACTTTGGACACAATTGGCCTTTGGAGTGCTAAGGCTTTTACCAGAACTCCAATTGAAGTTGGTCTACAGAAAGTTCCCCAGTGTGTGTCTTAAGGGCTATCCTACCATGTAAGGTACGGTAGACATGCTATATTTGCAGTCTCTTTCATTTTTCAGGCTGAACAGAAATACCAGACAGCAAAAACTTCAATGCAGACACATGCACTGCTGAAGGACGTCAACACAAACACTGATCAGCTACACAGCCTTCGGGAAATGGCAAGAAAGCAGTTCTAAACGGCAGTCATGGTAGCAAAGTTTTACAGTAACCACACAGACTGCGAAAGCACACTGAATCAAATATATACAGACGGCGAGCAGGAGAGAGCCGTAGAGGGGGGCGTGCATATATTTTGCTCACATTGCTGAATGGATTTATTTCCTTGGCCTGACTTCTATGATTCAGCAGACAGAAATGTGGCATTTCAACAGCTACACACATACACCTTTTCATATTAACCTGCTGGTAAAGACATTGGACTGTTAGAAGTGCTCTTAATGTTTTCTATGAACTGCTTCCAGAGGGTAAAATAATCATGCCATCACATGTTCACATTAAAGTGCACTTAAAGAAGTAGAGCAAAACCAGATTTGCCTTAGTGAGCTCAAAGAGGTCTATGATGGAGTGTTATCCTTTAGCATTCCCATTTATCTCAAAGGCAATTGCTCGGCTGGCCCAAGACCCTTTGGAAAATGGACCATCTTTGCTCGTGGATGCTCAGTTCTTCAGGCATGAGAGTTTTTGGGTAGAGATGAAAAAGATGATCATTTCAGACTGGACTCGCTCCTGTTTATGTGTGGCGAGAGTCATCATTTGAAGACATCATGATAGGTTTATAAGTTTATACCAATCCAGTCAATCTCATCAGTCTTGTTCCAGTGTAAAGAAGAATATAGCCCTACACTGTGGTGGTAACGGTTTCTTAACTGTTGGGGAAACGCTTCATCAATGCTGCAGCAATTAAAGTTCTTCCATATGGAAAGGCTGTTTAGCTAATTAAATAAGCTGAGTGAGTGAGTGGTTGAGTGCATCAAGGTTTATATGACCTCTTGGCTTCTGAGCTGGAGAAGTTTTTCTGCAATGCAGCCAACGACAACCAGTCGGGTTTTGACTTAAATGACAACACAAATCCAAGCAAGAACAACACTCGCTGGGTCAGCGACTGCTAGGAAAACAACTGACTCCATGCAACCAATTTTTCAGTTCCTCAAGGGATGATGGGATATAGGAGAAGGGTCTGAAAGCCAGAGTCGCAGCACAACCGAGCAGGAAACAGAACCTGTGGCTCTCATTAGGATACTTTCCCGGGCTCTCAAACGCACTGCCGTGTCCATGTCTCCTCATTACTATCTTCTCACTCACTCGTTCAAGCTCCTCATCCATTTGCTGACATTTTATTACAGGTCATTCTCACTGCACCCAGTCAGGGAAGCATGTTGTTTAAGAATAATTTTTCTTATTTGTGTATAATATAGAGTAAATATTCAGCTTCAGCTAATGGCACGAACAGCCTTTACGCACTTGAGTGCATCTGCAAAGTTCTAATTCAAATAACGGAATACACATTTCAAGAATGTTTTAAGGCTGCAAATAGGTATGTTTCACAGAGGTCTTGGTAGTGGGCTTTTTCTCTCTCTGTGTCTCAAGCTACGTCTATATTAATCGGCATACATTTTCTTTTTTTAAATGCTCTTGTTTTCCAAAAGCTGCTTATCCGAACATCTGAAAACCCTTAAATCATCTTACTGTGCATGCGTAAACCATAATGAAAGGTCACTTTGCAGGAATGTAATCTAAAGATTGTACTGTGAAAGTGAATAACACATAGCTGGCACATGCTGGTATGACCATAGATATCTATGGGTACAATAGAGTGGTGGAACTATGGTGCATTTTTCTAGGCCAAAACCCGGAAGCAAGTTAGCATTTTAGCACTTCTGGTTCCATTGTCCCAAATTCAATGTTTTTAAAAAAAAATGTGTTTATGGTTAAATGGCTGAAATAAGGTCCGTGGTTAACACAAGCTCAAGATACTTTTTATTCTACGACATAAAATGCATCAGTATTAATACCATACCCGTGATTAATTTAAGCTGTGGCTCCGCTGTCAGTCTTGATTATTATTCCAAGTGGGTAAATCGGACTACAGAGGCTGTCACGGCCATCACGCCGAACAGCTAACTTTTACAGCCTAGCTAAGCTTATAACTGCGCTCTTACAAACTATTCTAATTCAATCTTTCAGGGAAAATGTTTTTAGATAAAGACTGAAAGATTTGTCGGAAGGTGACGTTGAAATTGTGATGGACAAAACATGTAAGGATCATAAACTTTTGCTGATCACAGTGCGAAAATCCTGTTGGGTTTTTGTATAGGGAACCAGCGCAATGCTAACATCCGATTGGCCTACAAAGTGACGTCATAGTTCCACCACCACCATATGCGTCACATGACTTAACTTGCTGTGAATTGTAGGATCTCCAAGGGTGAAACACGCTTATGCACAATATAATGGCTTTTTCTTCAGCTTGAGTCATCTTATGTGAGTATTTTTACTAATATTGGTCAAAAATACAATTAATTTCTTTAATATGTAAAACATTCAATGGGAGAAAGAAAATGATTAAGTGCACCTTTAACATTTTCAATGCAGGTAATATGGGTCAACTACAGGCAAGTTTGCATGTTGAATCAAGATTTGCGGTCAGACCTGTCTCCTGTCATTTATCGATCTGCAGTGGTTGGCAACTTAGTTTCACCCCTGTGAGTATATAGTTACAACACCCTAAACTGTAGCCATTATGGGTCGAGGACTTGTTGAATAATGATTCATATTTTCCATGGTGAGGACCCGTCTGCTGTTCTGACCACAGGGATTGTGGATGAAGTTTGAACCTCCTTCATCAGGTATCCAGCAGCACTAGTCTCATCAGGAGGGTGTTAATCTTTAACGGCGCTGTCTGTGAGGAGATAACCACCATAGAGACGTCTGTCGGGTCCTAACAGGATTCTCCATCTTCTCTTTTACTGTGTGCACAAGTAAATCAGACCTTTCCTGAGGAACTAAACTGTTTTCAATAGGACATCTATGTGACGTTATTACACTAGATTTACAAGATCACTCAGAAACAATATTTATACAAACTCATATATAATGACATTTTTATTGTTAATGGAGCATACAAAAGCTATTGGATCATGCACATATTTTCTGAATCGAATAAATGTGAAACAAACTGCTATTTTTTTCTATTTTGAATTGAAGGTGGTGAAATGCTGTTGTGGCCCAGTAACACAACTGTCATGTCACTCTACTAATCAGAAGGTAGGGATAACCCTGCTCTGTCCCAGCATTCCTTGAACTCCACTCAGTTTCAACCATATCATCATATACTGGTCACATTGAATGGTATGAGCCTTGGTTGGTATAAGCCTTAAGGGGGATGTAGATATTATAGCGAATGACGAAAACAAAAATTCACTTCAGTCAGAGCTACAGCTTGCAAGCCAGAGACTATTGGAGTACATTTTACAAGAAAATAATATTTCAGGCTTTATACAGTGGTGGCCAAAAGTGATGTCTGGAGGGGATATTGGTTCTTTTATGACCTTACAAGTTCAATCAAATGATCAATATATGAAGAAAATATTTTATATCGCATATATATATGTATATATATATATATATATATGTTAGTATTTTAAATATGAAGGAAAAACAAAACACTAAACATTAAGGAATCTATTTGTCAAAAACGATGCAAAAAATACATAGAAAAAAACAAAGCTGACAGGAAAAAGCATACATTGACTACAGCAGTTTTTAATATTTCATAGGTTCTTTTGTTTTTGCATGTGTTCATAATTTCTCTTAAAAAATTAAGTCAGATTAATTCATTACAAATTAATAATTAAAAATTAAGTGCATAATTTGGCATGTTTCATTGCGTTATCACAAATGAAGCACTTGACTCCAAGCACAACTACGCAATATGATTACTAAATCATTAAATAAATTGTTAATAATATTTAAATAAATTGTGAAGATGTCCATTTTCCAAGGCACTTTTGGCCACTATACTGTACTTCAAAATTTCACGTTTAATTAATTGTTACTTAACATTAAAAAAAACTTCTGAGTGAAAAATGGTTTCAAAGTAAATCCTAAACCAATTTATTTTCAGTGTAGGTTTGCTTTGGACAATATCCACGATGTAGTAAACTGACCCCGTTCACTTAAGCAGAGAAAATCCATATTTGTCAGAAGTGTGAAAAATTGACATCTATGTGCATAAATGTTGTCTTAACTTTCCCCGCCACAAACACAGTTATTACTGAATAAAAACAGCTTTCACGTTTACCACTGTATATACAACATCAATATAAGGTTGAACCCTAACAAGCTACATTAACAAATACAAAGAGGGCTATTAATCGCCCACGACTCTGCTCTCTGGAGCTCTGTGGGACGTAGACACCGCCCCTGGTTAACCAAACTTTCCACCGGCCACACTGGCTGAACCGCAGGGCTAGAGGACGGCAGCCACTGTAGTGCACCCATGATGCTGTGCGTAAAACTGTCCAACTGAGTTTACCTCTCCCAAAAGACTCTTCTTCATCCTTAGATGGCCATGGAGACTATTGCTGTGAAGTCTTAATTGAAACGTGTTTGATCTGAGTGTGATCAAATAAAATCGGTATGTAAAACACCCCATTGATCTGATATCCTGGGCAATATTTTTGTCCTTAGTATTTTTGTCTTGTTTTCAAGCACACATATCTAAACATTCTTAAATCAAGATACAGTTACTTGAGATGCAAAATGACGAGATATTAAGTCTTAAAATATGATTTATGCGTATTGACCAGTAAAGTTAAGTTCACTTTGAGTTAAGTTTATTTTCTAACCCCTATGGCAGTAATATTTCTTGCATTCTTTCTATGCATTAATTTCTCAGAAAACAAAACTTTATGTAGTCGTTTTGCTTCTTGAGTACATGTATCTTGTTTTAAGAATGTTTAGATATTTGCACTGGAAAACGACAAAAATACTGAGTAGTAAAATCATTTTTTTGAAGTCTAAGTAGGAAAAACTACTGTCAGGAAAACTGACTTTCATTGTATAGACAAAATTCTCAAAATATCTGTGAAAAAAAGAAAGTCGTACAGGTTTGGAAAGACATGATGCTGTGAGTAAACAACAGATTTTTGGGAAAAAAATAGTGTAAAGCTGGACAAATCTTTAATCATATTATGCCAATCACATGACATTTATATCTAATGGGATCGTCTAACTGAACTTACTGCAATTCTTGTTTGTAGCCTCTCTCTCTCTCTCTCCCCATTGGAGTGATTTCACTGCTCTGGCATGGTTTACCCTCTCCATAAGGGCCCACACAGTCACAGCCTATGACACTTTTACACTCTCATTGGCCAAAAAGAACAAGACACAGTACTACACTAAGCTTTCCTTATTGGGGGAGGTGGCAGCGTAAAAAAAAAAGAAGAGTGTAGACTTTTTTAATTGAAAAGTAAGTGCATTTTTCTAAGGTGGACAAGCGTTCCGAGGACTTTGCCGACATTTATTTGACATGTCACGTCATGCAGTTTGATGCCAAGTCCCGCAGAAGTCTCTGTTTGAACTCGCTGCCATTTCCACACTGCGCTTATTCATTTGTGAAATAATTGCTGCAACCTTCAAGGGTTTTCTTTGGCCCACCTGGAAATATGTATTTTTTTCACCCAATCTTGGTTCTAATTAACAAGCCTATAAGGGCTTTTTTTTGCAGGACATACTTATTTTAATAGAGTTCTGTCGTAATGGCTCAGTGTGAGGTTTCCTGATGTGTCCTGTGTATGTGTTTTGATGAGAAGTTTATATGTTTTAAGCCATCACAGAACGCTCTGGTTCTCCCCTGGATATTTTGCTCTCTTTCACCCCCTAAAATAAAGATGAATATGTTATCCGTGATTTCTATTTTTGGTGCTGAAAAAATAACTACACAAAAGGCTATTTACAGTACACACAGTATTTGGTTTAAGTTTGTTTAGACTCTGTGTGCTCCCAGCCAAAGTGCAGAGTACACTAATGCATTACTGTGGCAGACAGATGCATGTGTTCAGCTTACTGGCTCTGTTTATTTACCCCTCAGCTGTTTTAAATGGACAGGATTCAGCACAGAGGGGCTGCAGAAGGGTGAATCTCACCTGAATCAAAACTTGTCCAGTCATACTTTACCCCAAAGTCAAAAGACAAAAAAAAAGAAAAGAAATTGCAATTTGCATAAGAAAAATGGAAGATTGAAGCCTGTAAAAACAACCCAAGTTGGGTTGAGATTGGACAAACCCAGCGGTTGGGTTAAATGTTTAACCCAACCTGCTGGGTAGTTTTATTTTACTAAACTGTTGTTTAAAAATGAATATATGGCTCGTTTAAAATGAACCCAAAATAGGTCGGAAATTAAAAATCAGAGACATAATTACTAGAGGCAACAATAATAATCAAAAGGTGAACATTTATTAATAAGCAATTTATAAAACTAATTTAATAAACTTGTTAATGAATGTTAATTTCCAGCATATTTTGGGTTCATTTTAAACAAGCAATAAAGTAATTTTTAAACAATAGTTGAATTAAATAAAGCTACCCAGCAGGTTGGGCAAACAATTAACCCATTTGCTGGGTTAAAACAACCCAATTGCTGGATTTGTCCATTTTCAACCCAGCATTTTTAGAGTGTACGTATCTTATATCTTACTGTATATACCATGGATAAATAATTTACATTTTCATCACATTTACATTTTTTTTGGCATGACAGAAATAAGAATATTGAGGGAAAATGTGCTTCATTGTCATCAAAATATTACAGTGCAAACAAATCTTAATGGTCCTTAAAAAGGCTTCATTTTCTTTATAGGCACAATATAACATCTAGTCTTTTCTTTTGGATTTTAAGTGAAGTATAATCTGGACATGTTCTTGACAGGTATCATGAGATTCACCCATTACCTCTGACCCCAGAGAGTATGATCTGGATTGTGAGATCTGGCATGAACAGCAGGAGTCGATCAGAGATGCCATAAAGAAGCAATAGAGTAGACACTGCAGATAGATTATCCATTATGCACTCGACCTATGATTCCCATAAACCTGAGCCCAGTTACAGCAGACTGCCGTCTCAGAGCTAGAGGAATGGGTTTGGATTGCCAGTAGACGTGAATGTAAAAACGACTGAATTGGAGGTCATATAATGTGAGCTTTGTCCATTAAACCCTGGCCTCATAAATACTTCCATGTCCACACGTTATGAAAAACACTCAATGGAGTCTAGACAAAAGGCAATCAGTGCAGTTGGAGCCGCTGAGCTTCCCTGATCCGCGCTAATGGAATCTCCATAGTCAACGAAACTGCAGCGCTGCCACCCTTCATGAAGAACAGCTGTGCCCTGAAAACTGAAAAACCCACGTCTTTGTGATGCACTGGCCCGTCAGTAAAAACACAAGAATATCTTAAATTGTTTTGTCTGAGACGGCAACGAGAAAACGGGCATTTTCACCGTCAAAAATTTTTGTAATGATTCACACATGCTCATGTTTCAAACCTGCATGACTTGCTCTTATTTGTGAAATACTAAATATTTAGCAGAATATTTACATGGTACATGACAGTAATCCTTATCCACCATAGCTTATTTCAGTGCAGAGACTGAACACAACTTGTCAAGACTGTAAATACACAAATTAGATTTGGGAGATTTGGTGTAGGGTAATTTTATTCTGTTCTTTACACAAAGCTCACACACAGCGCTCAAGTCATATGGACTACTTTCATGTCGCTATCAATCTCACATGAGGTCTCAACAATGTCTCAAACTGTGTTTGCAAATATACCAAAGACTGCAATCCAGTGTGAGATTTTTCAATATAGACTAGTCTTAAAAGTTAGTCATCTATTTTTTCTTCTTCAAGACAGGTCCTACGTTTTTAAAGTCTGTTACATAATCAGTCTAATTTGGCCTCATGTTTCTCTTAAGACCCCATTTTTTCTGTTTTTATAGTTTTTAAAGGAATTTTAGGAGACATATTTGAGACAAAATTGAAACTTAAAAGCGATGAGCCATGAAAATTTGCTTCTGGGGACAGTAACAGTAGCACAAACAGTAGAGTACTGCACTTGCAATGCCAAGGTTATGGGTTTGATTTCCAGGAAATGCATCAACTGATAAATTGTAAATCTTGAATGCAATGTTGCTTTGGATAAAGGTGTCTGCCAAATACATAAATGTAAATGTAAAGGAAGATGTGTGAATGATGTAGTGGGAATGTTTCCAGCATTTACGTGTGTGCGAGTCTACTCAGGTGTATATTATGATGTCAGAGCAGGTGTGGCACTTTTATAGAGTTTGTCTCGTGGTGCATGTGGTGAGATACGGCTCATTTCCACAGCATTCATCAGTCATGCACATTCAGAGAGAAACGCCACAGAGGGTCTTTCAGTCATGTAGGGCATCTCGGGTGTGATGCAGTAAAGTAAACACGATGAAGAGTGTAAACATCTTTCAGCTGTAATTGCTGGTCTACCACTCAGACCTCACACAAGCACACAAACATACACACACGCTCAAATGTGCACGCTCGCATACAAACATGGACACAAATGTTCTGTGTGTGGTTTACGTGGCATATGCAGCATAATCCATTAACAGATACACATACACCTGCTGCCAGGTGCTGAGTGGGCAATACGTGGGTCTCTGTACCTGCTTGTTTGTTTGTGTGTGTGTGTGTGTGTGTGTGTGTGTGTGTGTGTGTGGCCAAACTCTGAACAGGTTGTGATTAAGCTGTCAGTGCTGATGAGTGCTGGGTTGAAAATGAGACTGAATTCCTTCAGTGTGAAAACCCACCAAGCAGTTGCTAGGGTGCTTGCTAGATGGTAACAGTGTAACTCATCAACAGTGATGTCATCGTCCAGCTCAATTCAGTTCACATACAATTGTGTCAATGCAGGCAGATCAATAATATTGTTGAATATAAAGTGTCCCTGACTAAGCAAGCCAGAGGTGACAGGAACCCAAACTCCATCAGGTGACAGAATGGAGAAAAAAACCTTGGGAGAAATGATTATGATTCAGGCAGCATTACAGGTCAGAAGTCAGATTGGGATTGGAACATTCAAAATATTTAATCCCGTTCCATCTGGTTGAAGATCGGATTCATCACACCGGTATGGGATGGTTTGTTGAGGATCTGTCGTGTCGATGAGGCCTTCACAGGGGATGGTCTAGTTGACACAATCTCTGCTGATACTTCAGGGATGCGTTGTGGTCGCGTCCAGGTGCAGGTCCTCCATCTGATCTGGACATTCGGCTCACTACGGTAAACCACCGTGCCTTTCTGAATAAGGCATTCGGCTTCGGTCACATCCCAACTTCGACCATAGTTGTCTAACAATGCTTTTGGGAAACGCACTCCCGAACAGCATAACAATGCCATTGGCAACTATCCAGAGCCTTAGCTTCACAGCAGTGACTTTTTCACAAGTTCTGATAATGGGACATCCTGGATGGAAGCAACTGTGGCAGTTTTACTGGACTGTGGAAAGTCTGCAGCAGAAGAGCAGCTTGCTTTTAGCACATGATGAAGGGGAAATACTTTAACTGTATCCAATCAAACACTTTGGCCAATCCAATTATGTAGTTACAGAGGCAGCTCAGGTGCGGCTCTCGGCCCTGGTCTAAGCCGGAGAAAATAAACCAGCGCCTGCTTTGTGGTTTCCATGTGCGCACGAGGAAGAGGAGCTCTATGGTTATGCTCCAAGTAGGAAAATGCAGGAAGATCACAAGAAAAACCTTCCATCAATAAACAGCAGTGGCAATCTAGAGACCAGGCCGGAGAAACAGCCCCCAGACGTGATGAACAATCAAAGAACGGATAACTTCACCAAAGCCATGATCCTTCTCAGACTCACCTGAAGCTTTTAGAAAACCAGGCCTCATATATGGTTTATGAAATAAAGCCACGTTCTCCGAGAGTTCTTCAAGGTTGTCCATGTCTAGTTTGGTAGAACTGCGTCAGAAATGGGTTTATGCACGAGATCAGATCTGGGCGATTTTCCAGAGGCAAGTGAAGACCTTGGCTAAAAGATTAAGTTGCTGCTTACAAAGCCTTTCCAGTTATCACAAATTATGTCCAGTCCTCCTGCTGAAAGAGACTGACCTTGTCCAGATTTGTCAGCTCATCTCAGTGAAAGCTTTATAAGCCACTGTTGATGTCTTCGGCTGATGGTAGATTGTGAAATCAAAATTGCCCCAATTTGCTTAAGTAATACACTTCTTTCACCAAAATGTACTAATCTCTGAAATGACTTTACTATTCAGTTGACATCAATTTAGAGGTTTCATACTAGCAACAATTCACCACAACAAGTCACTGGACTTGGAGCTTTATGCAGCATGGGCTATTGATTATTGTTAGTCCATTGTTTAGGCTGCTGTCGGACAAAATGCAGCATTTCTTAACTTTTTGCAACGAGCAAGAAGCAATTTTAAAATAAATAACAAAACAAAATAGGGCATTGGGATGCATGCAGATGCTCTTGAGGGTGAACAAACTTGACCTTAAAAAAAATAGGTTATGAATGCTGTAGACAAATTTTCAGTAAATTCACGAGTTCACATTTACATATAAGGGGGGGACTCCGACCTTGGAAATTTTGGCCCGAACCAAGAGTACTCCCCCCCTTGTGGTAGAAGTAGATTTTAGACCTCTTGTCATGGTTGCATTGATTAACTGAATGCTCTCCACCTGAGCTAATTAGGTTAATTATCTGCACCTGTTCCTCCCGAACTTTGTTAATAAAACATCATATATCTCAGTCAAAAACATAATGTTCACTCAGAACCATACAAAAGACATTTTACACCGCAAAAGATATTTTATTACTCTGTATTTTCTAAATCAATATACATATACTTGAGAAGTAAAATTATTTAAGGTATTCTTAATTTCTTAAAAAAAAAAAAAGATCAAAATTAAGTGAGTTTATACTTCAGAAATAATGGCACCAATTGTGTGAGAGAAATATCTGCTTTAGTCATAAAATAATGCCCATATTCTATGAAGAGTCATGACTCTATTTAGAAAATGTAGATTACTCTAAAGCACAAACATATTTGAGGGAACTGGAGAGACTGTAATGATGTCTAGATGAGCTCCCTGGCAGGCAGGTTTGGGTAAACAGCTCTGTCTGGGCTGGGTGAGACTGAGCAGTGTTGCCCTCACTCAGCACTCGTTTAGCTAATTAAAGCAGTGCCCGTCTGCCAGCAGGACAAACAGTATCAGCCTGTACTGTGCAGGAAAGACTTCACACAGTGCTTGTGAACATGAGCAGATTCAGGATCATTTCTAGGGAACATCACAGCCTTGCAATATAGGATACATCGAGAGCAACAGAAAAATGCGTGGCTTGCCGTAATTGTGTCGTGGATAACATCCCAATTCACATGCTTGTGCACTATTCTGTGCCATTTTATATATGAATAGTGTGAGTATTGTGTGTTCCAAAAAAAGCACTTGTTTAACTAATAAAACGAAGTGTGGAATGTTGGATGACAAAAATAACTTTATAAAATTCATACACTATAGATGGTAGAGTACATAGTATAAATGCATGTGTATAGTGTGTCAATTGGGACTAACTTATTGTGCACCACAATTTATGTTGCTAACCAAATACTTGTAGTTTAGCCACGTTGTGTGCACAAAATAGACAGACTTTTGTGCATTCTGGCACAAGCGGAGCCTGCTTTTTTGTGTGCCGTCAGTGTTGATGTTCGACAGAGATGAGGACTGTTTGTCTTATATTTTTCATTTTAACATGTTTTTCTAATGCAGAAAGCTGATCCTTGCTTTCCCTGTGCATATTTTGGCACCCGCCTCAAATTCAGTGAGTGAAACGGGGTTTTTTTTTCACTGTAACTTTGATGCGCATCATCTCATTTTATTACGTCAACACAACAAAAGATGTTACTCATCACAGAACACGCAGGTAAAAAGGCATGCACATTTTTAAATCATAACAGGTAAATGTATATTATCTCAGCAAAAATATCAATCGCAAATTAATACTTTTGGTCACAAATGCTTTTAGGGCGCAGTCTGAAGCCTACTTAAAAAAAGAAAATCACTTTTTGCAGTTCAGAGGCTATCAGGAGTCTTAAGGGGGCATCAAAAGTATATAGGGTATATCAGAAGTGTGTAGGTGTCATTAGGAGAGTGCTGGGGACAATATGAGCATGTGCTGTAGGGTGAGGATTCGGAAATGTGTGGAGTTCATCTGGAGTGTGTAGCTTTTGAACAGATGTTTAGGGTAAGGCTGACCATTATGATGCTTTTCAATAGGAAATTCTTGTATCGCAGCACTTCAAGAGAACGTCTCACAAGTATAGGCTTTCAGTTTCAACAAGTGCAAAGACTGAACCCAGCAGCAGGAAAACTTCAGGTTAAAGGCTGTGAAGGTGTGTAATCTCTCTGCTGATCTCTCACCGAGGGAAAAGTGTTGTGCCCTTTCCCTGTTATCTGTCACTGGCAAAGATTCTTTCATTTCCTCTCAAAGTCTCCATTTACACACCAGCAGGAAAAAATAAATCTTTCAGAGTGTGCATACACGAAAAGCACATTTTAAAATACTAACATTTATTTCTAAAAGTTATAATATATCCTCAAATATATGTAGCTAGTCCAAAAACATCAGAAAAAATCTAATTATTTCAGTGTTCCAAAAGAAATGCTCTCTCTCTTGCCAGGCGAAAAAGAAAAAGTTGTGCTGATTACAACAAAGCCTGTAGTTCTAAATGTCTGGAATGAGTGCTTTTTGCTATTATTGCCAATAGCATTTCCTCAGTCAACAGCAGACGTGTATGCGCACACTTCAAACAATGATTTTCTTCTTCGGTATTTTTGTCTTGTTTCTCAGTACGAAATCTAAACATTCTTTTCTTCTGGCAAAATTACATCCAGTTTCAAAACATCCCCCCAAAATTTTTTTGTTTTAGTAAATGCACCTTTAAAACAGTGCTGCTGTGTTATTAAGAACAATCAGAAGAGCGTTGGGGCGTGATATCTAAAATAATTACACAATGTAATGATCTTTATGAATGCTGGGAAATGCTTGGCCTAACTTTGGGTATGATTGTCAGCACATCATCATACTGGGGTTGATTTTGGACAATACTCACAAAGAACAGCCTTCTATCACAGTTTGTGGTGCTTTCACTGATTTAAGTGGGTATCTGGAGTCGAGCGAAACCAAAACAATGGTTGACGTTTCAATAATGTTGACTCAGAAAGTAACCCAAGCATGAGATAAATATACTAGCTGGATGAGTTCATTTTCATTTCTATGTAGACAAACTTAAAATTTACTAGGTGAGAGAAAAGCAGCATCATTGTCTCAAAGAGAGAAACCGAATTATAGGATAAAGATAATGTCTGAGAACTATAATCAAAGCAATCAAATTACTTTTGCTGGTTTACAGTAAATGGATATGGGAAAACAGTAATTTTCAGTCAAAGACGTGGGAACGAAACGCAGTCCAGAATCTGAGGCAACATCATTCAAAAGCCTGAAGTGTTGAAAGCTGGAAACGACAGTGGTCTGGACGTTTATTTGGGTTTATTTTAATAAGATAAAGCAATTTTAACTGTAGACAGATTGTCTGCTGTGAATATCACTGCACAACCTTTAGGTGTTTTTGTGTACAAATTAATATTGCTCATATTGTTAAACCTTGGCATCTAACTCATCCTGTACCATTTGTGCTAGACTGTAAAAAAATATGGACAACATGTGTCCAATTCCTTCCACTGTAGAAAAAAAAATGAAGCCAAAATATCCCAGATATCCCAGTTTGCGGTATCAAGGCCACGCCCACACTTAATCGCTAGCACAGCTGTCAATCATGACTTGGACACACATGGACTTACTGGGGAAATGAACACTTAAACATTTGTCTGCATGATAAGGACCTAAAATGACCTTCTTCAGAAGTGTAATTGGATTTTTTTTGTTTGGCTCGCGTCCCATTCGTTTACATGGAGTGGGCGGGGTTTATGACCTATACTGCGGCCAGCCACCGGGAGGTGATCAGAATGCTTTTGGCGTTTGCAGCACACTTGGTACAAATTGTTGTACTAGTACTTGCCTGAGCGGTCGCCAAGCTGAGCCATATCTACACTATACAAAATTCTGGGTTAAAAACAACCCAAGTTGGGTTGAAAATGGCGTAACCCAACTGCTGGTTTAAAACAACCCAGTTGACTTGGGTCGGAAGCAACTATCCACAATATTCGAGTATAATGGCAGTGAGTTTTGCACGGCCAAGAATTTCCTTCGGAGAATGTAAAAATCTAGTTTGTATTACCTCTAAGACCAAGAGCTTGCAAAATAAAAGCAAGTCAAAGGTGAAATACGAGGACAGGTGAAGAAAAGTCAATCTGTGGCTAAAAAAGCAATAGTGATCACAATTGATGTAGTGAAACGCTGATACTCTAAAACGTAGGTGCTGGGCCATTTAGTGCTTTAAAAACAAATAAAGAACTGTAAAATCAATCCTTTTTGGGACTGGAAGCCAAAGCAGCATAGCCAAAGCTAGTGTAATATGCTTGCTCTGACTGGCTTTTGTTAATAACCTGGCCGCAGTTTTGCACAAGCTGCACTCTGTCTGTTTTTTTAGGCAGTTACATAAAAAGTGCATTACAGAAGTCAAAGTGAGAAAAGACAAAGGCATATGTCTGTTTTTTCTTCTTTGCATATTGCAGTAGGTCTGTTGCAGAAGTTTTTCTCAAAAACAACTCCACTTAACTGTCAGACTGAACTAGAAAAAAAATTGTCCCTTTTATCTAGTATAGATCAAAATATCTGTTAAATGGGTGCATTCCTGTAGCTCAAACAGTAGTGCTTGGCGCTTGTAATGCCAAGGTCATGGATTCAGTTCCCGTGGAATATTTGAGCATCTAAAGGAAAAGTATAGATCCTTGTGGGACATTGCAATAAATATATACTGTTTATATACTATACTGTCAACCAGTTGAAACTGAGTGTAATTCAAGGCCTCCTAAAAGACTCCAAAATATTCTTTGTTGCAATTGAATCAGTGTGTGATTTATAAATATGACATTGTACCAAGTGCTCTGTTAATGTCAAAAGAATTAGACATGATCTATTAGTAGTTTATACGTGTACATGAATACAGATTCGGTCACATTCAAATATTCCTGGAAATCTTGCGGATGAAGAGCTCACAATGAGAAGTGCAGAGTTGGATGCGCTTGGAGGGACTGGAACCAATAACCAGGAGAGAAGTCAGTGACATGGATCATTTCTCTATCTGCTAATGATCTTGACAACTGACTTGCTCATTTGTTTTCCGCCTTGTCTTTGAATTTGAAACTGGTGGTGGAAAAGTGAAGGCTAAACCATGAATTGGCTACATATAGCTGGACAGCTTGTGATTTTCCAGGGTTTAGTGCGAACAGAAGCAGTTCTCAGGATAGCACAAGGACCGTGCTATGATTTTAAAACAAAACGTCAAAACAAATATCCTAAAAAAAGATCCTGTAACAGTATTTGCATCAAACATTTCCTTACAATGTGCTGGGTTCTGTTGCTTGTGCTCATACTAATTAAAGGATAATATTACGATATTAGGATAATATCTGAAAGTTTATTAGAATGCTGGGATGTTTCAACCCAAATTTGGGTCAAATATGGACAAACCCAACCGCTAGCTTAAATTGTTTAATCACATTTTTAACCCAGCGGTTGGGTCCGTATTTGACCCAAATTTGGGTTGAAACAACCCAGCATTTTTTAGAATGTAGGTAACACTTTATTTTCATATTTAATACTGACAATAACTAACTTTGTAACTACATGTCAACTAGCAGTCATTAGCGTATTAGTAGACTGTCTGCTTAATATCTTTGATGGTTTATAATAAATGTCTATAAAAAATATTCTGTTTAAAGCTTAACATTTGACTTGGGCGTGCTGACATTGGTACATTTCCACTGTAAATTGATGTCTTTAAATATATATACATATATATGTTCACTTTTGTAGATTGGTCAAAACATTAACAGTATTTCTGTTTTGTTGCAGAAGACATTCTGAAGCGACGCCGGCTAAATTACACTTCGCGACAGACACTGAGGTACGAGTTAGACTAATGGCTTCATTTTTCATGGGTGCTTGGACAAATTGATAGGTGATTCTTGATGCTCATTATGGTAAGAGTAACACTTTCAACATGTTAATTTGTGCAGAATTGGTAATTAAAGAATTCTCTGCTAATGTTAAAAAATAATGAACTTGTGAAATTAGATTTTAAATGTATTTGTTTGCTTTGCAGACAAATCAGCGCAGTAAAAAAGCCAAAGTGGCGAGGGAGAGGTTGACTGAAGTCGTATTTTACTGCGCTTTTTTTCAGTGTGTTTTATGATGTGGTTTTCTCAGGGCCATGTTTCCTCCACACAGCCACTCAAACGGAGGCAAAAATAATGAGTACAACTGCAAGTCGAGTGGGTAACATGGAGAAAAAAAACAGCACAATTAGGTGAATTAAGTTGGGCTGCGTTCTGTTCAAGCTGAGTCTGATTTCCTCCATTAAACCGAGCAGGGGAAGCACTTTATAGAGCAGAACCGTCCCAGTGAATATCCCTGGCGTCAAAATAGCTGCCCTGTCGCCTAGCGCACAACTGTATTTTAAACAACTTGATTAAGTTGAAATAACCACCCCACCCGAGAGGCAATGAGTTATTACTGCAAAGTACAGACGGCTTTACACCCCGCTGGCAAAGCAAACTCAAAAATGCCACATTGCTTTTTGTTGGAATGTTCAAGAGTTTTCGTGTACACATCAGTAAAGACAATAAATATTCAGTAATATTATTGATTTAGCTGCACTGACACTATCAAATGAGAGCAACTGAATTGAGCTGATTGTCTTGATCTGAATAATGACACTGTTGTCTTCTGTAGAGCTGCTTTACAGCTGAAATGAATTTGTTTCATATTTGATTAACTTATTACGTTTTTTCTTCTTTTTATTACTGTGCAGATGCTAAGGTGTTCAGGACAGTTGCTAGGTAGATATTTACTTGCCAGTCAATATGGTAAAAAATTTGAATGGCACTTTACACATTGTTTCAAAGCAGTTTTACAGAAAATCATGTAAATGTTTGTAAATGAATAAAGGATGGGGCCTGGTTGAGTTAGTTAGTAATGTGTTGAATGGTAAGGATGGTTGAACTGTTATGGTAAGGGGCGGGACATTTCCCAAATGCGCTCATAGCACTTGACCAATCACAACACACGTCTCCAGCCGACCAATCAGAGCACACTGTGCATTTCAGAAGGAGGGGCTTCATAGAGACAGAGCGTTACTGACAGACTGGGAAGAGAGGAGCTGCAACAATGGAGAATATGAGGAAAATAATATGTTCAAATATTAAAACCTATTCTAATAGAGTCCAAAAACAAAATCAAGACTTTGTAAAGGGGCATAATATATCCTTATTAAGACAGTTCTCCTTTTTGGCTCAAAAAATGGAGTAAGAACCTATTGAAGCTTTTTTCTTAGAGTCATTAATATGAAGTGGCTTCTCTGTGATTCCCCGGGTTGTGTGAACGGTGTGTGTGTGTGTGTGTGTGTGTGTGTGTGTGTGTGGGAGAGACAGCCAGTCTGTTGACACTGGGCGTCTCCGCGGAAAAACAGATCGTCTTGCTGACGCTTCGTCAGACCATCAGCCGCCCCCCACCCTACAACTGCAATTGAACGCAGCTGTGTGTGCCTGAGCTGATATCTGTGGGGTCTCTCGAACCTGCGCACTCACTGTTTATCACTGCAGAGTGTGAGAGAGTCTGTCTGTATGCTAAAGAGACAGAGAAGGGCTACAGTATACACTAAATCTGAACCTCTGGTGCCTTATTGTGTCATTGTGTTGTTGAGTGGGTGGATTTTATTTGGCACCAGATGCTTAAAATTCCCAAGTCAGCACAACAAATAGCAAACGACACAAAAACCACTACATAGAACAGATCAGCAGTGGCTTCTCAGACTCAAAACTGTTTATATTATTATATTATTGCCATGCAGTTTTATTAAATAAACAAGAACCATAAAGGCAACAGCCTAGCACACATGGATATGGAGAACCGACAATGAGATGAAGAAACTAAGGAGTATAAATACACAGGATAATGATGACTCAAACTACAAACAGATCAATCATATCAGTAACCATGAGAACATGCTTAGAAAGTGAGGAAACCAAAGGAAATAAACACAGGAAACTAGTGCTGCATCCCAATTCACATACTCCCCATCATAAATAGTATTCGGAAAATTAGTGTGTCCCAAATCGTAGTATACTGAAATAAGTATACCAAAGATGGTCCACTTTTTCTTGTTAGAATCTGAAGTGCAGATCCGTGCACACTATAACAACTAATATTGCCTTTAACCCATTGCGCATTAGACGCATACAAATGCATATAAAAAAACTACAAACATGGCGGATGTGCAAGGCCGACGGAGAGATTTAGAAAAAGGGGTTTGAGTGATTAACAATCAGTACCTAACCTGATGAAAAGATATTTATGCAGTGTTAAAATGATATTCACCCAGATATTTACCTAGTTAGTCAAAACGTTGCACATTTTTGCATCCCAGTTTCTACATTGTTCTACCAATCCAAAATGATAATGATCACTACAGACACCTGACATCGAACAAATACTGATTTTTTTTGCTCAGTGCGGCCCATCTGTGCCATATTGAGTCAGATATGTTTTTTCTTCTGCGGTACAATTAAACAAAATCTACTGGTTTCAAACCATCACCACAGACTTGAAGCAAACACACATGACACCCAAACAAACCCACACACACTCTTCATGCACACAAAAAACAAATACCCACACACGTACACACGTAAACCACACACTCAAAAATAAACACACCTACACACACATACACAGGAGATGGTTTGCATGGTCACTTTTACTGAGACCCAATAAACACATGCAGTGAGCCACAAACTGACATAAAAATTGTTTCACCACTGCTGTTTTTTGTTTTGTTTTTGTTTTTGCATTGGAAATTTTCATTATGCTTAATTATGAAAATAAATGAAATTAACACTTTACAATAAAGTCCTATTAGCAGTGAGCAATACATTTGTTAAATTAGTTATTGATCCTTGTCAAAGTGTGCTTATTTGTAAAGAAAAATAATTAAATGTTGAATGAAATATATAAATATAATTACACATACATAATTAGATATATAAATAAATTCTATTTGTTCATTTGTCATTGAAAAATAAAACCTACAGTATTTTAAGACCATCATAATATCATTTATTTTTTTCCTATTTTTTCTATATTTAATTTTGATGCAGTATGACTTAGACGCGTGGATGAGATTCATCTAGATATGCCTGGCTGATATAGATGGCAGACGTCTGGGAAAAAGACGACAGATGATACATATCCACTTAGCGGCAACTTAGAACCAGTGTGACCCACAAGAGCCCACATTTATGCACACAACATTCAGATCTCTCCTCGTCTATTCTGAGCACATGTATAACCATCCCTTTTTAGCCCCGTCGTTCCCCCGCACTAGTCCATCAGAGGTCTGAGTCCGGTCCAAACGCAAGCCCATGACATCAGCACGGCCGCACGGAATCCCGCCCTCATCACACAGTTTACAGTAGGGCAAAAATAAGGCCCAGACTGACAGAACTCTAGCCTGTGTTTGTTGGCAGAGCGCAGGGCATTTGTGGTGATGGCTGAGGTTTAGCGTAATCAAGGGTTGGAGCTTTAGAGAGACAGACAGACAGAGTGTGAGAGACAGAAGAGAGTGGGTTATGGTTCGAGTAACGCTTTGACACCCTAATGACTGCGTGACCCTGATGCGTTTGTGCTGAAATTTGTACAGTGCAATTTTGACACGATACGCTTTTGAACTGAAACAGTTCATTCCTATGGAGCCCTTCACATTAGGTTTGAAAAATATCACCCGTTTAAATACGGTTACATTTCAGCAAAACAAGTTATATTTTGCATTAAAGAGGACCCATTCTGCTTTTTCTTTAGTGTGTAATGTTGCTGTTTGAGCATGAAAAAGCTCTGCAAAGTTCTTCTCTATATCAGTGTCACTGTTTCTGAACTCGCTGAAACGCCTCCGTTGTAGTCTTGAGATTTCTTCCGGGAACAAACACGTCACAATATTCCTCATTTAAATAATTCCCGCCCAGGGCCTGGTTGAGTTAGTTAGTCGCATGTTGAAACTGGCGGTTATGGTAAGGGGCGGGACATTTTCCAAACACCAATCACAACACACTGCTCCAGCCGACCAATCAGAGCACATTGCGCTTTTCAGAAGGAGGGGCTTCATAGAGACAGGAAGTAAACAGAGCGTTACTGGCAGACTGGGAAGAGGGGAGCTGCAACAATGGAGAATATGAGGAAATTTTGGTTTCGGTAAAAAAAATAATTTCAATGCATCACTAGTTTCAGGTATGCAGACTTCAGTAGCTGTATCTCCTAATATGAATAGACTTTAGCATGCGGTTCCTCGCTAACAGACTGACTCGGCTCTGGCAGAGCTGCATTGAGACGCCTCGTCCAATAGAAGGTGGAAATTGGTCTCAGGTGTCAAGTATGTCCAAACGCATGTCTGCAGGCTGCTGTTAGAGGCCATTTTTCACCTCATTTATTCTAATAGATGTGACAGATGAACTTTTGGAGGCCCAGTTATTGGAAGAGCTTCTGTTCTTTTTGCGTAGATGCTTTAAGAAGAAACTCTTTCATAACTTGAGTCAGGAGACAGTCATAAGTGGTCTTTACTGACTATCTGGTTCACACCTCTTCTCTGTTGTTTCTCGGAATGTGTTAGGCGCACTACGTACTTTTTCTGCAGTCAGTTTTCTTTCTTCAACTATTGTGGAAGAGTGACATTTTGAGAGAGAGTCTTACTGAGGACGTTGCGTATTTATAGCAGAAATCTTTACAATAACACGCCGAGTTTAATGGCACATGAAGGAAGCTATTGTGAGGACTGAGGTTTGTTACCACTGAAGGTTACCATTGTTATGAAAATCTATAGCGAAGATGAAAACTTATATTTTCACAATTTAAAGGAAAAAGATTTGCAAATTAATGATAATCGTGCAGTATGTAAAAAAAACTCATTTAACATGTAAAATAAATAACCAACTACAATTTAAAGTGCCGTGTGTCATTTTAGGCAGATGGAACAATTTGTGCTGTATAAGAGATGTAAGCTGAGGTTAAAAGATTTTAATCTCAGTGAGTCTTTTCTCCTGATTAAATAAAGCTAATTAATACTGAAGTAAAATAAAAACGAACCTTAAGAGATGTTCACACCAAGAACGATAACTTTAAAGTTTTAATAATCATTCTAATTCTGTGAGAATAGGGAAGTCTACACAACAATGACACAGATGAAAAACATCACTTTCAGAATATTTTTTCCAGTTGATGAATGACAGAATAAAATTGAATGCGGTAGACGACAAAACTGCAGCATGCTTGTAATAAGCGGAACAATGTGCTTTGGTGTGGACGCTAATATTGTTATCTTTCTTGGCATTAACGAGCCTTCAAAAATTATACTAAATTTTCTAGACTAAATAAAACTAATTATTAAGAATTTAACTGAAATTAAAAATCCAAATATCGTCGGCGCTGATAGCCTTGTGGTCAGCGCGCCAACATATAGCGCTGTTGCACTTCGGGCAACCCGAGTTCGAGTCCTGGCCCACAGACCTTTCCCGATCCTGTCTCCCACTTCGCTTCCTGTCTGTTTACTGTCCTATCATAATAAAGGCAAAAACAGCTAAACTAAATTTTCTAAACTGCATTGGCCAAAGTTTTGCGTCTATGTTTGCGTATTTGCATAAATTTGGTTTCTAGCTCTAAAGGTCCACTCCAAGCCCAAACAAGCCAAATGTCGCTGTGGATTTGGCGTGACCCATGCTCACTTCTATCAAAAAAAGTCAGTACAAATGCCACGGAACCAAATTTAAAATTATTTGTCGTAAAGTCATCGTTGGGGGTGGGAGTGACTCATCTCTATATGCGACTCGATAAAGAGTTTATTCTATTTCAGACAGATGTGACATTTACAGCTCACTCCTCCTCCGGAGCTGCAGATCGCAGACAGCAGGAGCGACTGGCGGGAAAGATCGCATGCGTCAGTGATCGCAGCCCTGCAGTGGAAACGCTGGCCAGTGAAAGACGCAGTGAATGCTCGGAGCTGTGAAACAGCAACCACAGCAGCCACACTCACACACTCACACACTCACACACAAACACTGCGCTGCTGGTCTGGGCCTCGCTGTGGTGTTCCCTGTCATTAAAGCATTATCCAGCACAGTCTGTCTGGCCCTCAGGGAATCCCCTGTGTACACAGTGTTGGTGTGGGAGCATCATGGTGCATGGTAACACGTCGGGTGTTGGAACAGTTTAGTTCGTGATGTGCATCTATGTCTTGAAGCAAGAGGAAAATGTTGTTGCTCTTTCATGTCACTGCATTTTTTATGTTTTACTTATGTATCAACTAGTTTTTCCTAAAATGGAGTCAAATGAGGTTATCAGGCAGTAAATCCCACACTATACTTAAGGTGCATAGCAATTTGCATGCTTATGCACTATTCTATGCCATTTTGCATTGCAGTCACAAAAAAAAAAAAAAAAATGCACTTTAAATTCCCGGATGATGGAATGAAGTGTGGGATGTTGGTCACTTCATACACTCAACGGTCACAGCTTTAATTACGTAGCGGAAGGAGAGGCGCTGTCAGACTCTGATGCTAACAAGGAATGTTCTCAAAACTTTGGCTAATGCAAATTTCCCTGAAAGTTATGAACAAACATTCCTACATTAATGTTAATAGAACACTTGTTATCTGGTCTTTAATAACGTTAGCACAAAAACGTAATTTTACACATCGTTCATTTACCGTTTTTTCCCCCCATAAACGTTTTAGCATTTTTTAAATGTTGCTACTTGTTTCAGAACATTCAAAAGTAACGTTTCCAAAATGTTTGCAGAATAAATTGAAAGTTTACCCAACGATTACATAACCAAGACAAAAAATTTTAAAAAAAGAACTCATTGACGTTTTGAATGTTTGGAGAACATTCGGAAATAAAGTTTTATAACTTAATGGGAACATCAGTAAAATGTTCATAGAACATATTTTTGTTAGCTGGAATGGTGCTTAGTTTTAGTGCATATTCCATCATTTGGGGCACAACTTTTGTTTTTTTATGCATGCGTTATACGTACTGCACGTGCTCAGTCAGATTGTTCTAAACGCGCGTACAAAGTGCACAGCTCACGTAGTTTTTTTGCACTATTTAGTTTGTGGCAACATTGCCCAGGCCCATTATTTCACCGCTGGAGATAGCGAAAACATTAGACGCCCACGTTGACAAGCACTGCACAGGGTAATGAGATATACCTGCAACTCTAGTTTAAACAAGTACAAAGACATTTTTGTCGGTGATAACTTCAGGAAAGGAATAGTGCAGACACTGAAACGTTTTAGTGCGCATGTGTCGAGTGCCTGTGTTCGTGCGCTAAGCATTCACATCAAAACTGAAGTATACTAGAGTATAGAGCTGTGGAAAGCAGCTCAGATCATTTAATGAGGAATGTTTAGGCTCATATTGCGATCTCTGGCTTTTGATTGTAGATCTGAGCACAGTACAGATTTTATTGAGAGGTCATTTTCTCAGGAGACTTTCTCTGTATTTAATCTCATTGCTGTTTATAGGCAACAAGTGAGATAATCAGGTCTCATTCGTGAGTTTTCTTTCCTATGGAAAGCGTCATGCAAAACATGTTGAGCCCAATTTTAAAAGTGGGCCACACAGAGAGTATCTCATCACTGTGTTCTGGAACTAAACAGCATCATTGTTCTGTTTTCCTCCCACAAAGCCCTGGAAACCTCACAGCTAATCTGTGAAGAATGAGGCCAGTGACATTTTCAGCAAATGCATTAATAATCCGGCAGTTCTGTCAGATCACTTAAAGTTGTTTCCTAGGTTTTTAACATTTTCTAAAGATAATGTGTGGCTCTACAAAAAATTTTTTTTTTTTCTTCAGCATTTTATTGTTGTCCAGTGCAATTAAAATAGCAGATTTTATTTCTCTTCCAGGCCATCTACTGTCATGGCAGAGCATCAGTTTGAGGAGTTAGTTAAAGTCAGTAAGTTTGTAACTAAATTTCATAAATCTCTGGTGACATATGCAGGATCCTTCAGTCATTTAGTACTCTTAAACTCCACCCCTGCTAGCTTACGCTCATCTGCATACACCACGCCCATATCTCAACATCCAATCAACTGATGCATAGAACCAAGTCCCGTCCTACATTTATTCTTTGGTAATAATCTGTATGGGGGAAAAAATGATCACTACATCCGCGACTTGAAGTACTGTGAAGTCACGTATTTGTGCTTCAGGCCTTGGTATAGTTGTTTCTTCAAATCTATAACCTTAAACATAAGCAATAATCATAACAGTGATTTGACTTGACTTGGCAAACACGACTTTCAGAGCTCAGTTTTGGCCTCCCCAAGCGATATTTACAGTGTTTGTGAAGTGTAAAGTTTTTCTTGTGCTGTCTTACGCTGGTTCCCCGAACGAAGGTGATTAAGACGCAGCACAGTTTTGTAATTCCAGCCCCATTATTCCACTCGCTGTGCTCGGGAAACAGCCAAGATGTAGTTGGCCCATAGAGGAAGATGCCATTCACTGAGTTTTCCAGCACAGACGAGGCCGCACCCCACCAACAAAAATCTCCACTGGAGAATTCATGCTGACATGCGCGACACAAGCCAAACAATGCACAATAAATAGACTGTTACATTAACCGTGATACGAGCCATGGGATGCCAAAGACAAGCAATAGGGAGAGAGAAAGTTAAGTGTTGTTGAATGCCTGGCTCTACATGAGAAGCTTCGTCCTGGATTGTGTTCCGCCCTCAACTCGCTGCCACACAAAGCAAATCGGACACATCACCGGCTATTAATAGCAAGAGCGAACACCACAAATTAATTACAGACATTGGATCTTCCAACAGCATCAGCATATATGTTTAAGACAGCTCCATGTGGAGCGTTGTGGAAGTCAGATGGACACGCTAAACTCCAGCGTTTAGTGTGCGAAGTGGAGCGCTCAAAGAGAAATGCAGACATGTATCTGGGTCGAGTGGGAAGGACTGAAGATCCAGTAGGGATTTAAGATTCTTGGAAGTGGTTGTAAACCATGAGATCTCAAAATAAGATTTGGTCCTACGTTTAGCTGCAACATAGTTTTTTTCTACCAAAAATTAAAGGGTTCACACACACACACACACACACAAAAATTAATTTCTGTCATCCATTATTCATCCTCATGCTATTCCAGGTTTGCATGATTTAATGCAGAACACAAAAGATGTTCAGCAGAAAGTTCACTCAGCTCATTTATATGCAATACGCTGTAAATAAAAAAATATTAGCTATATTATCATCCTACACTTTGCATGAGGAACAGGCTCAAATCTAGGGCTTTATCACCTAAAAATCCCAGTTGTAGCTCTGCGATGAAAGTCATTGTTGTTTTTGGACCCCACTGACTTTCATTATATGGACAAAATTTCTTATCTTCTTCCTAGTTATTGTTTTTTTTGTTTGTTTTTTTTTAGTTAACTATAATAACCCTGGTGACAACAGCAGAGTTTCACATTTTTTTGAAATGCATAGAATATCATATAGAACATTAAATCTCATGTATTACAGCCTCAGATAATATCAGTGTACTTCTCCGCTAGACTGTTACTTGTTTCTATTACAGCAATTTAAAATACATATAAAGTGACAACTTCCTCTTTGTAGTGGGCGAGAAGTAATCAGGAGCATCTTGGGCTAATTCAATTAGCACAGACTGGTCTTAATTACGGCCCTTCAAAGAGGCTTCTTTAAAAAACGTCTTATTGTAGTTTGCTGAAATGCGTTCCATATCTGTCTATTTCAGCTCTGTCTCCACAACAAACTGTGAATGCACACATGTGGAAGCATTTTAACTGTATAATTCTTCTCAATTCAGTGCTGTAATAAAGCAAAGGCTCTTTTAAATGCGCAGCATATTGCATCTTCTCTCAGCCGTTTGCGGGGCTTTGATGGGCAATATCGAATCTTGCTAATGAATTTTTCCAGCTGAGCGCAACTTAGCATGTGTTATCCGGTTATGAAAGAGCCTTTCCTCGAGTCGGACAAGATCCAATTATATACAGTTATATATAGTTTTAGCTTGTAGCATACAAATTTCATCAAATTATCTTTCAGTTGTTTGCGCATAATGTGTTTTGGGGGAAAACGGGAAGTGATGTTGTGGTGTTAAAGGAACAGTTCCACCCATAAATGAAAATTCATTTTCTAAGCCATTGTTTCCAAACATCGTTCCAAATGTTGTTTCCATTTGGTCAATGGGGTCCAATGTGGTTTGTACCTTGAACGTCGTGATTTTGTTGCTGTCCTGCAGTTTGTACTGCATTTTATCTTTCTGTCAGTCTGAAAAAGCTTGACTATCTCATGCCAGCCAACAGGAAAACGAACTCATTCACTTTCCCTGCGAGTGTGTGATTATTAAAGTAGCCATCGTTTCTGTTGGACTGGCGAGCAGAGGAACATGTGACGGTAGGCCCTGAACTGACCTCATAACATCCATCTTCTTTTTCATGCCTTCAAAAAGATGGATGTGTTTAAAGTGGGATGCCTGGTATGAGTATAAAATACCTGCCTTCCACAGAAACCACAGCCATTTACCTCTGAAGAGGAAAAAGGGCTCAGGAATTCAGCTGACCTCCGGGTCAAAATTGCTCTTATGTGTTTCGTCTGGAAAGAAAGTAGATCGTTGAGGAGCGCTATACAAGTGTGCTGGCTGCAAAATCCCACCGTCACTGCCAGGTGAATTTATTTCAGGTCACATCCTGAGGAAGAAGCAGGTAAAAGTGGAGTAGGACGCGGATCACAGGAAGAAGAAAGTCAAAGTTTTGGATCAAAGCGAGAAGTGTTTGAGAGGCGCTGGCACTCGAGACGGACCACACAGCACCAGCACTGGACCTCACCAAATCTCCTGATTCATGCGATCTGTCTGAAGGGCAATGCCAGTGACCAAAGGTACTTGCTACTATTACTTTAGAGTCTTAAATATGCCATAGTTTCTGTTCAAAGAATAGTTCGGCCAATAATTAATCACAGTTCATAGTGACCAAGTCTGTCAAAAGCAGTCAATATTCAGAGTTTCTAAACCCATGCAATAGGATTTCTGATTATTGATTGCAACAATGATTACATAACCATATTTGCCCCTTGAAGACACATTTCACCAGGTTTGAAGTCAGTGTCAGACGCCATTGGTTCTTGTGTGCCTCGTAACCGGTGAACGATTCGCTTAAGTTCATTATGTATTATGAAGATGGAAGTAGCAACATATCTTTTCTTCCATATTGTGACGTACATCTGAGTGTAACAAATTATCGAAAAAGAAAAAATTTAGGGTGGGGCTTAGTTCTGCTGGTTGTTGAATGGATGTTGAGATGTGGTCATGGCACTCAAAAGTGTATGCAGATGAGTGTGAGCTTGCGGGGGCGGAGTTTAAGTGCACTACCTGATTGGAGAATCCTGTATACGTCACCAGAGAGTTTGGATAAACATTACCAGGTCAAAACATTTTTTTAATAATGAACTAAACTTGTTAAGATGGGATACAATAAAAGTTGCATTTGTCTTTTCTCTCATATAGGACCTTACAAAGAAACCTCTGAGGAGAAATGTCCTCGTAGTCAGGAGGAAAGTGCTGAGAGCTCTGCTGAACGTTATGTGCACAGCAATGTGCCGCTGATTGAGGTGGGTTTCAGAAGAGCGTGAGAGAGCTGAAGAGAGTGAGAACGAATGAGCCTGCCGAACACGGATCGGGAGTTTTTCAGTTGCTGACTTTCAGTCCAACTTTAGATGCGAACTGCTCAGCATATACAACAGAATGTCCTCAGCAGTTCGGATCCATTTAGCAGTGACGGGCAGATTCTCAGCTAACAATTTTGGTTCCCAGAACACTCTGGAAATGTTAGTTTATGCATTTTGTTCATGTTAGTTTTAGCTGTATAAGTTCTCACTGGATTGTCATTCAGAGAATGTTAGTTTAAAAAGTTTAGAACCTTAAGAGCACATTTCTTAGAACATTAGGGGAAAAAAAACCAAAATGGGAACCATGCTCTAACGTTAGAAGAACGTTCTATGTTTGGTGGGATTAACCAGTATAGAGCACGTTCTTATTCGGTTGTCATGAAGACCTCCCTGAAAAACGTTCCAGGACAGTTAATTTAAGATTATAAAAATAAAACCATTAGAGAATGTTCTGTGTAGGTTCCTATTAGGTTGTCTCAAAATGCGTTTCCGTCGTATTTTCTTATCGGATGAAAAATGTATCCGAACGACTTTATGTGCATTTATGCTAATCTTGGCGTTTCCGTCCAGCAGTCTTCTATGCGATATCCCAAAATGCGCATAAAAATAAGTGGATGAAAAACACTTGACCTTATTGTCAAGTGTTACAATTACATTGCATTATTTTCGACCGTATCAGACCAGATCTCCGCCTTTAAAAACAAAAAGAAGCTCTTCCAAAGTACATGCTTCAGGACAAACTGCAATGTGAACCAGACTTTATGCAGATCAAAATTCTGGCTACTAGAATGACCCCTAACCCACAAGCAAACAAACACTTGATATCAACACCACAAAATACCGAATCCCTCATGAACTCCTGAGGCGAAACGCACACAATCTGCCCACAAGTACACCACAGATAATCTTCATTGCAGTCAGGACTATGTCAGACCCTAATACTGTAATCGTCTGGTGTTTTTCGTGTTTTGTGGTGCCCTTCCCAGTCAGCGGTTGGAGCACAAAGAGGGAACGGGAGCAGGTCATGATACACACGCCACGGGCCAGCGGCAGCACAGTAAAGCCCAAACCACCAGCAGCGTCCGCAACTAAACATAGCTCAACCTCAGCTCAGACAACCTCTCTCTCTCTCTCTCCGCGGACTCAGATTAGCTGTGACGCTAAGCACACAGCAGTGGGCTGAAAAATTGACCGCCGCGCTGAGTTTGGAGCGCGTTCATACACTCGCCAAATTCCTCCACATGAAGGCCTGACTTAATTATCACGGTTTAACACCACAACAGAGCTGTGTCTCCTCGGCTGTTTTCATATTTGGCTTTTAAATGATAATATTAATGTGCCTGAGAGAAGTTTATGTAGCATTTAAGCTTATGAAATAACAGTCATTTGCAGTGTTGGGTATCACCGTGTGCAGCAGTGACGCGACGGGGCAAGTTTTCTGGGAAAGTATGTGTGTGAGTTTTGTCCCCCCCCAAACTGGTGTGAATCACACAAAAAATACTGTGAAAAACGAATAACATGTGATTTTCTGTTTTAAAAAAGAACAGGCAAGTTACTTTGGCATACGGTTAGATATAAAACCCCACAACCCACACTTTGCGAGTGTGTGTGTGTGTGTTTTGAGGCATCGTCTAATTTCATATGCAGCATGTCTTGTGTGTGTGTGTGTGTGTGTGTGTGTGTGAGGCGGTAGTGTTGACTACTCAGTGATGTCAGAAGCAGCCCTGAACCTCATATATATATATTTTGAACGTTCGACTGCTTCACAAGTAGCAGAGGAGCTCAGCAAGTCAAGACAACTTCAGACTCGAGTCTCAGCATCTCTCTCACCTGCCATCAGGACAAACCGAGACTGATTTCAGGACAGTAAATCCAAAGACTTTTGACCAGCAGAAGAAATATCCGTATGGATTGTTAAGGCAACTTTGTGGACTGCCGTCTGAATCGCTACAGTGAGTATTTTTCATATCTCTAAAGCAGTCTGTTTGTGAAATATTTTCTTTTTCTTTTTGAGATGATATTAGTGTAATGTTTCTCAGGGACAATGGCCTTATTACTAAGATGTGTCTCATTCGTGGCTCAGGAAACTTCATGATTCATGTGTTAGCATATTAATGAACTAGTTTTATTTAGTTTATTCCAAAATATTATCGAGGCAACTTGTAATAGACTCATTAACAAGTCATTTTAGTATCACGTCAGGTAGCAATAACTCCTTAATATAACTCAAAATGTCTGCTCTCTTTTATGTATCAACTTTGTCCCCTTCGATTTAGTTTGTTTGGGGAAATAAAAACAGACAGTATAAAGCTTTAAAATATGGATCATTCGCTCTTTATAGAGTTTAATGAGAAATGTGTGAGTTCATATTGAGGTTTCTGACTGCAGGTTTAGACTGATTTAGCTTTATTTACACTTCAGATAAACTTACAGTCATTTTAGGATCACATCAGACAGCAGTAACTCCTTAATAAACTCCACATTTTCAGTTTTTGCATGGCAGTTTGGACTCTGCTTTGCCTCCACTGATTTATTTTGTTAGGAGGAATAAAAACCTACACAAAGGAGTCTATAGTAAGAGTATAGAGCTTTAAAATGTGAACAATTCACTCTGTGTAGAGTTTATACTGAAAAAAAGTTTGAGATTTCTGACAGTGTATTTACTGTATTTAGCTTCTTTTATGCTTCAGACTCTTTACGTACATTTACTAAATGAAAAAATATGCATTAAAAAAATCAACTTAAAGACGTGGATCTTAAAGACTCCTCTGTGTGGAGTTTAATGAGAAATGTTGGAGTTCAGATTGAGGTCTCTGACTTTCCATGGCAAATCTGAGCACAGTTTGAGATGTTGTTGAGATTTCTTCTGTAACCCGGGAGACTCCAGCAAAAGTCTCATATTGCTCTCTGTGGAATCTCATTGTTAAAATATTAAAGAGATCTCTTATGTGAGTATTTCCACAGGCTCTCACAGAAACCCACATATCTGATGAAGCACGTGTGAATCCTAATGAAGTTCAGCTCTACAGCTCAGAAAATATCTTGTTGTTGTGTGTTTGAGTTGGGTTGCGATAGAGATGACAGTAAATCAGCGCTGCATTGATCCTCACTATCTGAGAGCAGATCAGATCAGATTGAATCTTGATGAAGAGATTCAGCTGAAAATGAAGTCATAGGTTCATGTGCTGTGAGACATCTGTACATGAACTCTGTGAACTCTTAAAAGATCCGCTTTAATATTTCAGATGTTTCTCGTGAGATTAAATGGAGAACAAGTCCTCTTTTTCGTTCTCCTAATTCTCTCCTCTAGCGTTTCACAAGAGATCTCGAGAGTCTTACACTTCACTCAGGTTTACAATGATTTGCCATCGAAAATCTGTCTATCTATTTCTATATATATCTATATCAAAATATCTATATAACTTCCATTAAGTCTCCTGAACTATGAAAGACTAAATATAATTTTTCTTTTTCTATATTACTTAAAGACCTCAAGACCCCTAGTGCTGTCAGTCGTCAAAATAATGAATTGCACATTTTCTGTAATTAATCTGTATGAATCTACTTTTTTTTTTTCTTCAAAATTTCTGGGGATGAAATGAGTAATTACAGCCATTCAGTATTACAGTATAACTGAAGCAGTCATTTTAAACATTTAATAGGCTTTAGAAAATAATACACAATGTAAGAACTGTTCATTTCAGTGAACTTAAAACACTCTTAATAACATAAACCCAATATAATAAATTTCACATTTAGCTGGGTCATGCAGGACTCAACGCTGATATATATATATCTGACGGAGGGGGGATCTGGAGTTGTTGTTTAGATATGTGAGGACTTACTGACTTTCTAGAAGTGAGTCATAGACTTTCTGTGTAGACGGTGTGTATTCAAAGCTTTAATTATGCTTCAGACTCACTGTACTATCATCAGGACTGGTCATTCATATTCAGATATCAGGTATCTTCAGTAAAGTATCAGAGCAGCATCTCTCCAGCTTATATAGTGAGAATCAATTGATTATAATCTCAAGAAACAAACTCTGCTTATAATTACTGAATGAAAATTTTTTTCAAAAAATCCATTAATGTGACAAAAAGGGTTTTCAGTTTGACATTCTGTTCGGTGCGAGTCTGAATCGTAAAGTAAATGGTGTGATATAATTCTTTATGACTCCTGGAGAGAACCGAGAGAAGTCCACAGAAAAGACACAAAAAGCAGCCAAGACGCTGCCGAATGTGACTTAAATCTGGGACGAGGAACAACAGGGGGATATTTTCTGGTTTAACCCTTCATGCACCAACACATGCATTTAACCCTTAGTTAGATGGATCTGTCCGAACCGTTCGTTATAATGTGACTGATAGGATGCAACGGCGCACATGCAGCAATTAAATATTCATAATAAGATCAGGAACATACATTAATGGGGTCAGTTTGGATTTTATGTTGGCTTAAACATCTGGAAACATTTTCACGGACAGATCCTGTAAAGTCTAATCCAGAATTAACTGTAAATGTGAATCGTCACTGTACTCTCCTTTAGCTCGTTTAATTAAGTCGCCCCTTCCCATATTGAATCTGATACAGTCCGTCGCCCTAATAAAACGTCCTTGGATGGAGAGAGAGATTACACGACGTGAGAGAGAGAGAGAGAGACGGAGGAAAAAAGCAGTAAGATTAAAAGCGAACATTTGTTTTGTGTATGTATGCCTCTCTCTGCCAAAAGCCAGTAATTTTGGATGAATCTAAAACAGCTTTCCTGGCGCTGTCCCCACTTCACGCCTTCTGCCAGGAAAGACTTTTTTCACCTGTTTATATGCAGGTAAAGTATACTCTACAGAGTGCCCCCGAATGAGGTCTTTTTTTCCAACTCAACACGAAACCCTTATATAAGTGTGTGTGTGTGTGTGTGTGTGTCGGTGGACCACAGGAGCTGAAACAGGTAGACAGGACCTGTGTGACTGAAGTGGAACTTTAACTACATCAGCATGTAAACTTGAAGGAGCCTGTAAAATGCAAGAGGCCCATACATCACCCTTTATCATTAGTGTAATGTTGGGACAGGGAAGCCTGCATGCAAAAAAAAAAAAAAAAAAAGTATGTTCTTTTTTGACTTGTTTTCCATTACAAATATCTACAAATTAAAGAGGACTTATTATGTCCATTTACAAACCCTTGATTGGGTCTGCTAGATTGAATGTTGATTATTTTCCTCATATTCTCCATTGTTGCAGCTCCTCTCTTCCCAGTCTGTCAGTAACGCTCTGTCTCTATGAAGCTCCTCCTTCTGAAAAGAACAATGTGCTCTGATTGGTCGGCTGGAGCAGTGTGTTGTGATTGGTGTTTGGGAAATGCCCCGCCCCTTACCATAGCCGCCAGTTTCAACACACTACTAACTAACTCAACCAGGCCCCGCCCCTTTATTCTGCGTATGAATTATTTAAATGTTGTGACGAAAACTCAAGACTACAATGGCGGCGTTTCAGGGAGTTGATATAGAGCAGAAATAAGTCATTTTGCTTCTCAAGTAAATGTATCTTAATTTAAGAATGTTAAAGAATATTTGTACTCCAAAAGTACTAAGCAGGAACATCATGTTTTGCAGTGCAGTGATGGTGTGAATCAGGTACACAACATTACAGGCACAGATAATAGGCAGCCAGTGACAGACACACACAGCAGACAGTAATGGAGTTGTTTTGTAAAGAGGACCTTTATATTGTTCCACAGACCTTCAAAGAGAAAATCGGACTGCCTTGAGCTAAATGACGTGAGAAGTTCTGTCAAAATCTGTTGCATTTGCCAGCGTTAGTAAATACAAACACATTTGTGTGCAGCAAAAAAAAAAATTTTTTTTTTCCTGCAGAACACATCTGAAGCAAATCAAAACCCCAATTATTATTTCGTTAGAAATACCTACACAACGTGTAATGATTTAAAGTCAGCATGAAACTACTTTATTTTTGTAATCTGATGTATTTCTGTGTAAATGTCAATGATTAAAAAAAAAAAAAAACCTAGGGAGGGACTTGATCTCAGGTGTTGGAAATTGGCTGGATCGTGAAAAGTGGGCGTGTCATACTGATGACATCGCTAACAAGAAATGTTGTTTCAGAGGTTATTATATTTTAATAATTATTATGAAGACAAACACTTTTTATGTAATGTAGACTGATGAATCATTCATAATAAGACCAGGAACATGTTTTAAGAAAGTAATTAGAATCTGTTTTGATTTGATGTTGACTCGAAACACAATCAGACACACCCAGCCAATGACTGATGCTCACTGAAACAAGACTTAGTTGCTTTGTAAACAGGTCGACCTTTAAATTAGTCCACAGATCTTCAAAGAGAAAATCTCACTGCCTTCAGCTATGTCAAAAATATGACATTTGAGATTAAATAAACACATGAATTACTATGACTTGCTTTTTTGTAAAGTCGTCTGAAGCACTTTGTATTTTGTTTTAAATGCGAGAAGTGATTTAAAGTCAGCATAAAATTATATTTGCTCTTTGCACCACTTGTCATATAGACATTTTTCATCATCCTATCATTTCCTTTCGGATAAAATCAAGTACTTGTCTGCATTGTTTTGGTGGTGTTGCATCAAATTTCATTGAGAAATGTTTATTTTGGGGGTTTGCTTTGGGACAACAGTGGAGTAAACATGTTCCACTTACACAAAAATAAATAAAGACCGAAAGAGTTGTAGAAGCTCAGTGGTAGTGACGCTGAAGTTGTTGTAGTTTTTGTTTAGCTTTTGACTTCTGTCGACTGTATTTAGGCCTTAAATTGTGTTTATTTGTGAAGATTACCATGATGAACAAAATGTGTAAGAATCATAAACTTTATGTCAGTCACAGAGTTTATTATTCAGCAATAATCCAAAAGCCAAAGGGAAAATCCAACTGGGTTTTTGTCGAGGAAACCACTTCGAAATTTCACGTTTAATTCAATAATTCAGTTTTTAAAAAATTCCGTCATCACTGCAGCACTCGATTTCTTACAATTAATGCTGTCAATCAATTAAAAAAATGAACTGCACATTTTTCTGTATTTAATCTCGTTCACACCCAACATTAAAGTTTTTAATCTATCTTTACGTTGCATTAGTTTCACATTTAATCTCCAAATGAATGTAGAAACAAACACAGTATATTGATCTGACAGGTATGGAAATATACAGAAATGAAATTAAACACTTCATTGCATAAATTATAAATGAAATATAGATGAATCCTTATTAAAGCTACAAAAGTTATTCAGTCAAGAGCTCTTTGTCTTTTGTTCTTTGATGAACGTTAATGACACAGCAAGTTTATTAGGCTGCTGTCACTTTAAGACCTTCCACACATCTGAAAAAAAATGGATGCTGCATTAATTGCGTTAAATATTTGTAATGTGTTAAACTGAAAAAATGAGTTGCATGTGTTAACGTGTTAATTTTGACAGCCCTAGTTACAATATTTATTTTTAATTAGACACTTGTGTTGTGTGAACTTATGATTCATTAGTGAGAGATCAAACTGAGGATGTGTCTGATTTAATTAACGAGACCCTGAAGAATTAGAACGAGGAAGACAGAGATTAGAAGAGGCCAAACGCATCAGCTGGGAGGAATTCAGTGAGTTCTCCGCACAAGTCCGTGGGTGGGACCAACACTAATGTAAAAGACAGCTGTGAAAATCAATTACTCTTGGTAAATGAGAAGCCGTAATGAGTCACCCTTCTGGGAAAGAGGAAGTCGGATGAGTGCAGATGTGACAGACAGATGGACCTTTGAATTAACACTTAAGAACTGCCAGTGTCCACAGACCAAAATAGTTCAGCAATTAATTCAGAGTGATATTAATACATACAGATCTCTTTTAACCATTAAGGTAATTGGTTAATCATTCATTTACTCACCCATGTCATTGCAAACCCATATGATTTTTCTTCTATGGTGGGCCGTCAAGCTCCAAAACAAACCAAAAATGATCGTAGTAGTAGTACATAAATAAGACTTGAGTGCTATATTCCAAGTCTTGTGAAGTCATACAATATCAAAATCACAATATACTGTACTTTTCACATCTCATTGGCTCTTATGGTGGAAGTGTGAGAACCAGTTGTGTTTGGTTATGCCAAGTCTCAACACATCTCAACATCCAATCAACAACCAACGCATAGACAACCAAGTCCCACCCAACTTTTTGCTTTTTTGATAATCTGTTACACTCAGATGTATATCACAACATGGAAGTAAATCTCTGTCAACCTCTCATATTAGACCTTACTAAACTAACGTCTTCCTCGGCTAACCTGTTAAACCTGAGAACTCCGATTGGAAAATTCAGCGAGTCGAGATGTTTGTATGTTTCTGATGATCTGGGCTGCCGGGGGCTGAAATATCCAGCGTCACGCATATAAATTTTATAAAAAATAGAAAGTTCGATGCAAAAAAAAAAAACCCCAACAAACTTACTGCTCCAGAAATCTGCTGAGTGACAAGTGCTCATGGCTGGCCAAAGCAAAAGATCAGGGAGTGCGGAAAATGTCTTTGCTTACGAGAGCTTACGTGCTTCTGAAATCTGGCACCGAAAGGCCAACAATAGCCTTCAGTCAGTGTTCACCAACACACACACACCTGCACACGCTGTCAAACTACATCACCTGAGGAGGTTTAGAGCACACATGACTTACTACTGACACAAAATGTCAACTGACTTACTTTCAAAGGTAGAAGCACAAAGCAGATCAACAGTTTGAAGATATTGTGTGCTTGAGTTTTTAAAATTAAAGTTGTTTTCTGACTAGATATAAAAGTGACTCATGTGACAGTTATAGAAAGTTGACTGGCTTTATTATCATTATGAAATACAGCTGTAGTCATTGCATTTATTTTATTTATAATGCAGTGACTAAATGTCTTTATTTTTGCAATGTTAAGACTATGTCTTAAGAACTAGTCTGACTAACAAGCAGTTAACCAAGAGGTGATCTGTTTTAATGCCCATTCACCTCACGGACGATAACGACAAAGAAAAATCATTCTGAATGTAAAAGAGTAGCACCACAACTATAACGATTACGGAGCCCAGCACGTGACATGCAGGGGAAAAAATGGTACGCTAAATCATGCACACGATTTAGCAAATCGAGGGAATGAAATAGTAAATTGGGGGAATGAATTAGTACTTTCTTGCATGTCATGTGCAGGGCTTCACAAACGATAACTGCACAGATGAACGATATCACTGGAATCATGTTTTTTTTCCCCAGCTGATAAATGATAAAAGCATTGACAGCCAATCAGAATCCATCCTGCTTTGAAGAGGCAGACGACAAACCTGCAGTACAAGCTTAAAATAAACAGGACAGTATCGTGCACTGGTGTTGTTATCATTATTGCGCTTGGTGTAAACAGGGCTTTACTTTTCGGATCAAAATTAAACCATGCACATTTAGCAGACATTTGTGCATTTGGCAGACACTTTTTATTCAGAAGCAACATACATCACATTCAAGGTACACGTGTTTACAGCTAATTTATGTTATGTCACTGACTTAAAGTTAGTCTTAAAGGCAGTAATTAATGACTGACTTATACTAGTCTAAGCCACTCCCAGCTGACTCAAAAGTTATGAACAAACGTTCTTCCAGTAACGTTAATAGAACATTCGTTCAAAGTTATCTGGTCTTTAATAATGTTAGCACAAAAACATTATTTATACATGAACATTTTATTTAGTCCAACATTTTTTAAATGTTACAACTTGTTTCAGAACGTTCAGAGAACATTCGAAAGTAACATTCCCATGATGTTTGAAGAATGATACAATGGAATGTTCCCTTAACGTTTGTAAAAAAACATTTAAATTTTGAACATTCAGAGAACTCTCAGGAATAGTGTTTTCATAACTCAATGGGAACATTCTTAGAACATATTTTTGTTAACTGGGCGGGTGCTTTGGTGATTTCGGTGGCTATATGAAAGGTCGTTGGAATTAAGAAGGATTTAAGATGTTTCAGATTTTGTTGATGATTTTGAAGACGAACTTCTGTTTAGAATAACGTGCACTTCATCTATTTTGATTTTTATGTTGACTTAAAAATAATTGCAGCTTGCTTTGATATTTAGTTATCTAATGACACTGACAGATGAATGTACGGTATGACAGAAGAGTCATTTGTGTGTCTGCTGTACACTCTTAAAAGTTCTTTAGATTATTAAAATGTTCTAAAAATGGTGCTTTGGGGAACCCAAATGTTTCTTCAATGGCATTGCTGAGTGTATATGAGAAAAATTTCTCCTGAAGGAGTGCTGCCACATCTGTCTCTCATGTAAACATAGAGAAGTTGACTCCTTATATATGGACAGAGTCTTTGTTAGGACTCCCCAGCCGTCACCTCCCACTCGCTGTTTTACCTCTCCTCCCTCTCTCTCTCTCTCTCTCTCTCTCAACCTGCACAGACAGTTTAGAAACTTTCCCATCACAGTATTGGTGGGTTCATCTGACTCCTCTATAACAGAGTGGAGTCAGTCAGTGCAGGACAGACCACCTGGAACACACACTCGTTCACCCCCACACCGATCGCCTCTGGATTCCCATTGGGCTCGCGCCGTTACTTTAGACAAGATCATCTCAGAGAAACCAAAGGACGTAATGCTGAAGGACGCGTTCACCTGGACCGACCGCAGCGCTCATTGATTTGTTTGTTTGTGTTTGATCGCAGCCTGGAAACTTTGAGGAGACTCGCAGAGCTCTGTCTTACAGGACAGAAGAGACGGAGACACAGACATTACTGTGAGTACGCTTCTCTCCTGTTGCTCATCATGGGCTTTGAGGTTTTGTTGTGGACTTACTGGAATTCCTCTTTTCTCTCCAACATGTTGAACTGGTTTAAGTTAAAGCTCTCTGAACTCTTCTTCAGTATGGGCTGGGAGAAAAGCACTCTTATAAATAAAGCTTCATCAATGTTCCCATGAAGAACATTTAACATCCACAGTGCAAAAAGTGCTTCTTCCTCAGTATTTTCCAGCACAGATATCTAAACATTCTTAAATCAAGAAACATTTACTGGAGAAGCAAAATTCTGAAGTAAGTTTATGCTTAAAATGATTAAAATTTTTTAGAAATGAAAAGAATCTTCCAGTGGTAAATTAAAATGGAAAACAAGATCATTTTAAGACCCCACTGGCGGGTATTTTTCTTGTTTTATGCAAAAACTCAATTTTGCTTCTCCAGTAAATGTATCTTGATTTAAGAATGTTTAGATATTTGTGCTGGAAAACAAGACAGAAACACTGAGGAAGAAACTTTTTGCAATGCATGGAACTTTTCCATTGCACAAAAGATTCTTTATAGTGATTATTAGAATGTTCTTCACACTAAGAAAAAAAATGGGTCTTTTAAGAACTCTTCGCTTCTTTGGGGTTCTTTGCATATTTAGTCATTTTAAAGACTTAACTGCACTGTATGATTGAACATATTCACAAGAACGAGTATCTAAATGACACTTTTGGAGAGGCGTAGAGTGAACAGAACATGAATCATTCACATGATCTTGATGAATGTGATGTGTGTGTTTGCTCAGGTCCGCTGAGGATGAGGATGTTGTGTTCTAGAAGGGTTCTGCAGCAGTGGTTCTTTGCTCTGTTCTTACTGTGTTCTCCTGTTCCGCACCACGGCAGGCCCGTCGATGCCCTCAGCAGCCGAATGTAAGTGTCTTTGGGTGTTTTACTGCACATCAGTGATTTTTGGACGTAATCACCAAGCATAAATATTACTGTTGCTCTTAGAGTTAGTGATTTAAACAAACTGCTACATTTCAGTATTAAACTCGGGCATGAAACTCATCTGTGTCTGTGCAGTGGACGTGTCTTGTTGAAGAGAAGTCAAGTCTCCTTTATTTCATTAGTGCAATACAGATTGGTTCAAAGCAGCTTCACAGTAATAATTTCAAACTCAGTGCCAGTTCTACAAAAGACAATAGTGTCATTATTCAGTTCTGCTCAATAGTGTAAAGTTCATCAATTGTGAGGCGAATTCAATTTCAGCTGTAAATCAGTTCTACAGAAAACAACAGTGTTGTAATTCAGTTCAATGTTGATTCAGTTCAGTTCAATAACAGTGTCAAAGTTGCACATCAATTATAAAACTTCTAGCGTCTTTAGCCAGCTCCAGGTGTGTGATCAGACTTATGATTTTCACCTGGCGGATGATAAAACAGTGTTGAAAGAGGGATCCGAGACATATCTAGAAACCAGATTATCTTTTCATGCCAAGCAAGAAGAAACAACCAATTTCACTGCATTGCACATGGATGTTCTCTTCATAAAATGTTTAAATCTGGTGATTGTTGTTGTCTGTGTGGTGTTTGGCTGTAATGCACTGGAAAACGCTCCGGTTTGTCGATCGTGCTGGGAGGTGTTTTGATAGTCTGCGCCCACCTGTGTGTTTGCTCAGGGTTTGAGGGCGAGCGGGACGCAGGGCTCTAGGGATGCCACCCAGACGCTCTGCGGGCCACCTGCTGCACGCACAGAGATGCTTTTGTGACAGACGCTGTCCTCTGATAGTGAAGCACGAGAGAGAGGCGTAGAGCGAGAGAGAGATTGCTGATGCAAAGTTAGGCGGCAGCCCAAGTCAAACGGGCCTCTCCCGCTGGAGTATATTATGCCGAGCCGAGCAAGCGCGCTTTTATGTCCTGCGAACCCCTCAGCAGGGCCCAGAATGCAAAACATGCTTCCCTGAGCTTTGGAAAGCCGCGCTCCCCCCGCCGTCTGCAATCCGCTTGTGCCTGCCAGGACCTCCCTAACTTCATATCGGCTTTTAATGATGTGAGCGAGTGTGTTTGTGAGACACGGTTCACCCGTCGTCTGCTGATTGTTGTGCAGCTTGTGCCAGAGACGCAACTGAATCTGTTTGTGTGTGTTAGGAGAGAGACACACACACTTTGGTTTTGATCCTCTCGTGTGATTTGAGACGCTAATGCAATGATTGTGTGCATTATAGCATGTGTGTTTGGGTTTATTTTAGAAACATTTGTTTCATGCACATTCAGAAAGAAAGTTTTAATAATGCAGTGCAATTATGATTTGCATTTGTGATTGGAAAAAAAAAAGCATCTTTTAGTTAAATTATTTGCTTTATATAAATGCAGTGTGTCTATTGTTTGTCTTTGTTCAGTTATCATGGGTTTATAATTATATTTTGGGAAATTTTGCAAAGTTAGGGAGATTTTGAAGGTCTTGAAAAGTGATACAAAGACAAGTTAATAAACAATGAATTCGTCACTAAAACTATTATTCATTTGATTTGACTGAGGTGAAGAGTGTGATTGCTACTGTAATTCATCAATTTCCAGGCACGTGTCTGATGGGTAAGCATGTAAATGTCAATTAGTTAGTGAGATTAACAGGGTTGGGCCTTAAATCAGTCCGATTTGATTTTGTTTTGGCCAATCGCTCTGATTAAATCTCTCCTAGGAAGAGCTACGCTTTGTTCGAAGGACAAAGTATCGCATAAATCCAGCCGGTGGCCAAACAACACAAGTTCCTCTTTCAGCAGCGTTCACTTTAGCGCTTTTATCGCAGTGATCTCACGGCACATCAGAAAGGGCGTTCACCGTTTATAACTAGCTAATGCTGACAAGTCCATCTGCTGTCCAGGACAATGCCTCCTACTGGAGTTTGACTTGAACCCGAGCCAGCTGCGCCTGCGAAGATGAAACGCACGGAGCCGGAGATCTTTCAGACCGCATGCATCGCGGATAAGGGTGAAAGCAGGTCTCTCTCTCTCTCTCTCTCTCTCTGCCTGTTTTTTTAATTAAACCAGCACAAAGCAGCAATTATCTTCAGGTATGTTAAAAAGGAACAGCTGGAAGGATGCCACGCTAAGAGTTTTCTCTCCCTCTCTCTTTAGTGCTCCTCGTGTAGTGTTTAAAGTGAACTAGAAAGTGTAAAAGCAGAAACAGAGGACTTTTTTACATTCATGAAATCTTGAATTTGTTTTCACAGGATAAAAAAAGCACATGGTTATAGATTCTTACATAAACCTCCCATAATCCAAACCTTACATAATTCACCTTTAGCTGGCTGGATGGATGGATGGATGGATGGATGGATTGATGGATGGAAGGATAGATTGATGAATCGATGAATCGATGGATGGATGGATTGATGGATTGATTGATGAATCAATAGATGGGTGGATGGATGGATGGATGGATGGATGGATGGAAGGATAGATTGATGAATCAATAGATGGATGGATGGATGGATGGATAAATCGATAGATAGAAAGATAGATAGATTGATGGATTGATGAATCGATAAATAGATAGATTGATTAATCGATAGATAGATAGATTGATGGATTGATGGATTGATGAATCGATAGATAGATAGATAGATTGATGAATCGATAGATAGATAAATAGATTGATTGATTGATGAATCGATAGATAGATAGATAGATTGATTGATTGATGGATTGATGAATCGATAGATAGATAGATAGATAGGTCATGTTGTGGTCAGTTTTCTGTGAGAAGTACTAAGCGTGACCTTTTTTTCCACCAGGTCATAAATTTAATTGACCCTTTTATATGTTTTTTACCAGCTGAAATATTCAGTAAATATCACAGATGTGTCTGCAGCACAGGACAGGAATCATAAACACCTGAGTAGGTGGAGCGTGGGCTTCACTTCTGACGCTCCATTATTGTCTGAGGACGCACAGAAACTGGCTTTAGGCTTTTATGGAAAAGGTTTGCTCTCTCAGGACGTTCCTCGCTCGTAAATCTGTCCAAGTACATTAAGAAAATAATAAGAGGTGACAGAGGAGAGGAGAACACAAGCTGCCAGGAGGCGCAGCATTATTTAGGAGCCACCGGAGAGGAATAAAGCCACTTTCCAAAGAAAGGAAAACTCATCGTTCCATGCCTGGCAAGGAATTATCTCACGGATCGGTTTAACCAGCCTGGAAAAAAAGGGCAGTTTGTACGCCGGAGTATTCAGATGCTCCAGAAGTTCAGCAATGCAGCATCATTTACCTGCTAAAGCGGAAGCAGAATCAATGACTTTTAGTCAGTTGTAGGTGATGGAGGTCGATTTCTGCCCAGAGATGCATAGAAATTTAGTGCCTTGTTATAACACGGAAGGAATATACTTTCTTCAGGGACTGTGGGGTGTGTTACCGTGTCCTGGTTTGATTCATTCCCTCTGGTGCCCCCTTGTGGTGCGTTTTAACCTGAGCGACTCTCACCGCTGGTCTCTCCAGGTTGAACGAGTGGATATTTTGAAACAGCACTGAATTATGCTTTACTTTGGCTGTAGCGCAGCACTGGCTATGAGATATGTGTAATTGTTTCAAGACATTTGGACTGAGCCGAGCATCCAAAAGTGCACACGGTAGCAGAGAGCCGTACGGCTGCTGGCTGTCAGGAACGACCGCGCTCAGACCTCCAAATGATTTAAGCCGAGACACAATGGCACCATTAATTAGAATTATTGCAGTGAGTTTTTAAGCATCAGCTAAAGCCTGTGATTATTGGCTTTTGCAACTTTCAGCCGTGACAGTTTTGATGTACTATGTTTAAAATCCACATTGATGACTGTCAGAAAACGGTTAAAGAGCCAGTGTGCTTCACTTCAGCACTCCTGGTGGTTTGTTTGGGTTAGATGCAGGATCTGGAAGTGGAGGCCCGGACGGGTAAATACAGCACCAGCGAGGTGTTGGATGTGGGCCAGACCTTCTCAAACCCCCTGGATTTAACTAAAAACACATTGAACAAGGGCAACAGTACAAACGCTCACTGATCAGCCCAGTGGATTACAGTTAAAGGCACCATGTCAAATTGCGTGTGTGTACGTGTAGAGGTAATGACATTGCAGCAATTAGAAACATTTAAATATTCGCGTGGGAAGCCGAATGAATTCTAGAAGAGACACTCGGATGGATCCGGGAGGCCTGAGAAACTGAGGTCACGGGGTCAAACACAGCAAACACATGTACTGTGAACATTGAACTTACCACAAGCTTGACTTATTCTGATCTTCTTGGTTAGTTTCTTTGTCTTGTTTTTCAGCAAAAAGAGCGAAACTCTTAAGATATTAAGACTTGATTACACCGATCAGGCATAACATTATAAGCACTGACAGGTGAAGTGAATAACACTGATTATCAAGGCTCATTGATGCACGTGGGGAGCGAAGGCTGGCCCGTGTGGTTCGATCCAACAGACCAATGCTGGTTCTGATAGAAAGCTATACACAGTGCATCACAGTTTGTTGCGTAAGGAGCTGCATAGACCAGTCAGGGTGCCCATGCTGACCCCTGTCCACCGCCCAAAGAGCCAACAGTGGGCACGTGAGCATCAGAACTGGACCACGGAGCAATGGAAGAGGGTGGCCTGGTCTGATGAATCACGTTTTCTTTTACATCACGTGGATGGCCGGGTGCGTGTGCGTCACTTACCTGGGGAACACATGGCACCAGGATGCACTATGGGAAGAAGGCGAGCCGGCGGAGGCAGTGTGATGCTTTGGGCAATGCTCTGCTGGGAAACCTTGGATCCTGCCATCCATGTGGATGTTACTTTGACACGTACCTCCTACCTAAGCATTGTTGCAGACCATGTACACCCTTTCATGGAAACGGTATTCCCTGGTGGCTATGGATAATGCTCTTGCCACAAAGCACAAATGGTTCAATGGTTTGAGGAGCACAACAATGACTTAATATGTCCAGTTCTCCAGTAAATGTGTCTTGATTTAAGAATGTTTAGAACAAGGCATTTTTTGCAACCATTGTGATACTTCTGAGTAAAACTGCATATATTATTGGCAATTGATTAGAATGTGGAAAAGTGGAAAACTTGGTGACATCAGCCGAATAATAAAATATTTATTTGAATGAAACAGTGTTTTTGAGTTACGACCAATGCTAATTCTGTCGGTCTTCTCTCTACCAGGAAGCGTTCAGTGACACATGCTCAGCTGATGCACGATAAGGGCCGGACGCTGCAGGATTTTAAGAGACGCATGTGGCTGCAGGAACTGCTGCATAATGTTCACACGGCTGAGATCCGCGAGGCTCAGCAGCCGAGAGGCGGCATCGGTATCGGCAGCAGCGGAGGAGGGGGAGGCGGCTTCACCGTCGCCATGCCAATGGGCGTGGGCGTCTCCATTGGAACTGGGACCGCCCATCCGAAACCCGCTGGGGGCACCAAGAATCTGCCAATCAGCTTCCGTCTAGAGGACGAGGAGGGTACCAACCTCCCACAGGAAACCAACAAGTCGCAAACATACAAAGAGAGCACAATGAAGGCCATCGGCAAGCGGAAGAAGAAAGGACGTGCGGGGAAGAGGAGGGAGGGGGAAAAGAGGAAGAGGAGGGCCCGTTCACTGGGCCGATCACCGCTGGAAGAGTTCGGCAGCGGCTTCCACCTGGAGTGGCGGCCGTATGTGGGCCAGCAGGTGGCGCTGCACTAAAACACTGTCAGTCTTTGACAACGGTACGTTATTTCAGTTGTCTGCTATGCTATAAGATACTCATCATTTAAACTACAATACTAATGGTGTGTTCGAGTCATGTCGGATATTTGAGTTAAACATAACCACAAAATCATAATTACGAGTAGGAAAATTGGGATTTTTTTATAGCCCTTAGTTTCCGTGTCAGTGAGAAAATATGCCAGATGCAATGGATGCAGCTGGTAAATTTGTTAAAATGAATTCATTTACAATAAAGTTGCATGTACAAAATACCATACACTGAAAAAAAAACAAAAAAACATGGTAACCTAAAAATTGGTTTCCGAAAATCAAAAATATTATTTAATACTGTTGAATTAACCTAAAAACATTTATAACAAAATTTGCAAAAAATTTAAAGGATAAATCAGTTTATGTAAATGTAACTGAAGTGAACTTCTGTTGCTGTTTTTCAAAACAGTTTTGCCTTCTCTCTTTCAGATCCGTGAGGACTTTTGAAATGGACACCTAAATGCTCATGTTACCGTCCACTGTAAAAGTGAGAGGAAAATATTTATTGTCTGTAAATATTCTCAATGCGCCCGAACAGTGACAATGACAAATAACGATACTGCTAAAGCATTATTACAGCTCCACGGAGCTACAGATTTGGATCCTTGTGAATACTTTGCTTTGTTTCTTTTTCGTTTTCCTTTTTATTCTTTTTTTTTTTTTTTTTTTTTTTAGGACTATGCCTCTATTACGGTGTCAGAATTCCTGTAATTTATTTTGTTTGAATGGTGTATTTATTTTGTAAAGGTATCAAGGTGCTGCTGACCTTCTATATTTTTGTACTATAATGCACTTTAGATATATAAATATAGAAATATATACAAGTCATTTTGTTAATGGACGTATTTTGTGGTTCAGTTGAATGAAGAAGACTATAGTCATGGCCTTGTGTTTGCCCACCTCTCTGTTTCATTGTATGTTCGACAGCGTTGGCATCCATGTTTCTGTGTGTCTGTTCCGAAACCTAGTGAGCTTCCTACCTAGACAGCATCATAGATTCATTCCCAATTCATCCCAAAGATTTTCCTTTGCATACAGACAACAACGTTGTCAAAACGATCCCTGTTCACGTGGATCCGTGAAAACGATTAAAAATGCTGTATTCTGCTGTCAGGCCAGTAGATGGCGATGTTGATTTGTTAAGAAAATACGCGGCAATAGACTGAACACGTAATACGCATGACGTCACCGTTTTCACAAATTTGCGTATTTGAGACAATAACGGAATCACTTTCAAAAGTTTATCGCCAAAACGCCTTTGTCCTGTAAATGAAAGGCCAAAATGCATAAAACGTTTTCTGTTTTTAGTTGAAAACGGTGTCGTGTAAATGTGATGCATATATACATACATGAAACAGGTCCGATTCCTGCACTCAAATAATCATGACATAGTTTGCATCTGTTTGATTTTATTTAAATCATTTATTAAAATTGCTTAGAATCAGCATGTGTAAAACAATTAAATTTATTCAGTTAAATAGTATGAACACAAAAAGTCATTGACTCTGCTGCCAGGCCAGTAGTTGGCGATGTCAACTACTTTGTAAATAAAATAGTTATGAACATGATTAAAATATGGCTAGCTGTGGAACAAGAAATATTAGATTAGTTAAAATGGATTTATTGATATATAAACCTGCTTATTGTGTACTTAAAACACATTCAGTTTATTAGTACTATTACAGGAATCTGACTTGTTTTATTGATGTATGACATCTTTATCATCACATTAAGTTTATTAGTTTATTTCGAAACATAATGATTTTATATGCAATTCAAATACATAATCTTACATTTAGGCCTGGTTTTTTTTGTTGTTGTTTTTTTTGAGTGAAGGTGACCAAAATGAAATGAGAGAAATGTAATTCATTTATTTTATGTTGTTTAGCTTGTCAAACTCAATAGTCTCTTTGCACGTCGCTGTTTTATTAGAGCATTCCACATCCGCTATTTACGTTCAGATGCAGCTCACTAGGGTTTGGAGACGGGCTTTTGTATATGTGTTTATTTTGGGTTTCTTTCCTGCTGACCTGGACGAGCCCCACATCATCATCATCCACCCTCACATCAGCCTGTGCTTGAGTAGCGAGAGCGCCTCCTACAGCTGGGATCACAACCACACAACGATCTTCTGTACACGACCAGCACACGTTATAGAATAACTCTTGTTGTTTTGCACTGAGAGAAAAAAAAAAAAAAACCCTGTACTGAATGAATTAAACATCTGACTTTTCCTGCAGTGTCCAGACTTGTGTGTGTGTGTGTGTATGTGTGGTATATCTGATTGTGTGTATCTCAGGTTCAGAGAGTGTGTGACAGAACAGCCAAATGTTTCACCCACGTACTTCTGATGTTGCTCCTGTGCAGAAAAAAAATATTCCACGGTGGAAAATGTGTGGAAAAAGCTTCTCGAAATAAACGGACAGCGCTTGAACTGGAGTCCATCCGCATGGCCGTTGGATTTCAGAATGGAACTAAAGTTGTCAAAAGTCTTGTGTGGAAATACAGATCGCTGATTAAGGCCAAAAACACTTTCTGCGAGCACGCGAACACTTGGCAGTCCGGTTAAATGTACTTACTGTGTGTTCTTGTGCTACTGTGGTGGCAGCAAACCTCAGCACTCGAGGGGGCGATAGAGTTTCCTTCAAATGTTTGTATCGTTGAACCAGATGTGTTATTTTTCAGGTAGCCGCTATAAACATGTCAACAGTTTAACTCAGTGAGATTCTCTTAAAAATGTTGCTCTGCCACGACTTCAGTTGATCTGAACAAGAAACTGGCTGTAGAAGCTAATTAATGCTATAGAATAGCATAGAATTCGACACGTACCTAAGTTGTTATGAGTTTGTTTTAAGGCCTAATTCAGATATATAATCTGCCCGACCAAAAAAGTCACTATTTGGATTTAAATACTTAACTCTTGCACCTCTTGATGGAAAAAACTGTGATGTTATTTACATAAAGAGGTGCGTCAATGTTTGGTCAAGATCTTGTACTGACAATGCAAGAGTCGAGCACTCTGTAAAGTCTCCTCCAGCACATCCCAAAGACTTTCAATGAATTTAAGGCCTGGTCTTGTTTTCTCATGAGCTAAAATAAAACTCTAGCTTTATTCAAGTTATTTGCATTAGAAATGGGTTTGCAAGTACAAAAATCAGAGGAACGTTGCCCAGGTCCCTCTCTCTCTCTCTCTCTCTCTCTCTCTCTCTCTCTCCAAGACACCAAAACCCAGAGCATTAACATTCAACTTTTCCATGGCAGAGGGGGGTCTTTGGCACTTGGCATGCTGGGAATTAATTCAAATTCTCTGACATTTATTTGTTTGCCTTTGATGAAAGTCACACAAGCAGTTAATGAAGGCTGAGATCAGCAGTACGGATGGAGCTTCGTGCTGCTGGGATTTAGTCGTTTTCCCCACTTTCCGCCAACTTTTACAGACTACAAGAACTATTTACTCACTTTGAGATCATTTCAGGATAACATACCAACAGATTTTCCTCCTCGGAGGCTGCGCACACACATCAGTACACACGTGGATCAGGATCAAGTCAGCATGTACTCGACATACTGTAAAGTGACCCCCACCAGATCTGATGAGTTTAACACGATGTAAGCGTGCCGGGAATGAGGTACAGTCAGACCACACACACTCGACTCAAAGAGGTTTACAATAAATCATATTTCAGCTGATTCATAGTTGCATTCAGCAAAATAAAAGTGGAGAGTAAACTGGGACTTTTGCCAAGGTCTCATACGCTTAGATGTTCAAAGTTGTTCAAAAAATAAAAAGGGTAATTGTGAATTTTTGTTCTTGCAATTCCCAGTTTATATCTCACAATTCTGGAAAAATAAAAAAGTCAGAATTAAAGTTATCATCTCACAGTTCTGAATTTATATCTCACAAAGTCAATTCTGACTTTATTTTTCGCAATTCTGAATTTATAACTTGAAATTCTGACTTTTTTTTCTTAGAATTCTTAGATATAAATTCAGAACTGTGAGATAAAAACTTAAATTCTGACTTTTTTTCTCAGAATTCTTAGATATAAATTCAGAACTGTGAGATAAAAACTTAAATTCTGACTTTTTTTCTCAGAATTCTTAGATATAAATTCAGAACTGTGAGATAAAAACTTAAATTCTGACTTTTTTCTTCAGAATTCTTAGATATAAATTCAGAACTGTGAGATAAAAACTTAAATTCTGACTTTTTTCTTCAGAATTCTTAGATATAAATTCAGAACTGTGAGATAAAAACTTAAATTCTGACTTTTTTTCTCGCAAGAAGATATGGTAATTGTGACTTTTTATCTCGCAATTCTTACTTTTTTCTCACAATTCTGACTTTTCTCTTGAAATTCTGACTCTTTTCATTACGAGTTTATATCTCGCAATTCTGACTTCTTTTCAATTGTGAGTTATAAAGTCCAATTCAGGGGGGGGGGGGGGGGGGGGAAATACTGACATTTTTCTCAGAATTGCGAGTTTATATCTCACAGCTGTGACTTTATAACTCACAATTGTGAGTTTATATCACGCAATTCTGCGAGGTGTGAGATAAAATTCTTCTATAGTCTTCTGAGCATTTTCCAAAGACTCCAGTACACAAATCTGTGTATATGACTAAATGTACAAGAAGTCAGTGGAGGAGGTGAGCTAATTTCAAAGCTTTTCAGACTAATAATCACCTGTTGTGACAGGCGGGTCAGAGACAACACAGAGGCCTCGGACATTATTTCAGAGCTGGCAGGGCTTCTGTGGAGCCGCCGCGATCCTCCGGGAGGAAAAGCAGGATAAATAATCAAACGGGAATGAAACCCCACCTGTAAAACTCTATCAGCGTGTGGGAACAAGACGGGGAGAGAATGAAGCCGTAATGGTGGAAAGTCTGAGTGTTTCTTTGATGTTCTGCAGGGAAAGAAAGCATATCGTCAAACACACTTAAACTCTACACTTCAGAGTATAAAGAATGGACGTGCTTTTCTTGAGTCTTCGGGGGACGATGTGTGTTATTTAATTGACCTAATTACTGCGTGAACCATAGGCTGATTTTCACATTCAGCAGAGTAATTTCATCGGTCGCGCTGGCTGCGGTTTGTTCTCGTGAGGAAGAAACTCATGACTCGAGTCAGTACCGGGAGTTTTCGCGCTGTCCGAGCGAACTGGATCGGACAATTACCTCCTCCAGCAGGGAAATCAATCGGGCCGCAAGCGTGGGAAACATCTGTACAATTTAGATGGGCGGCTGCTGCCGAGCCATGAAAATTACCCAGGATTATTGGTTCAGAGGATTTCCTGCCAAGCCAGCGGCTCTGTACCTGCGCGCCACGATCTTAAACACCCTGTGAGGCAGTTAGTGCCTCGGACAAAAATGAGGTAGTGTGAGTGGGCCGATTGCTTTTCAACACGGGTCCATGGATTGTGATGAAAAAGCTTTCCGTTTAAACAAACACTAACGGGCCGACAGAGAGGAGGAAAAAAGGGCCTTGGCTCTCAGGGCCATGTTTTAAATCCCGGCTTCGAATCTTTTAATAACAGAGAGCCAAGTGTGATTTTCAGAGCAGAACTCTAATAGAATATTTTTAAAAAAATACCTCCCAACTCGAATTTGCTCACATTGAAATGCCTGCTGTGTGAATGACCACATGAAATCAATCAATTTGGCATTTTAGTCCATTTCTTGAACTTAAAAAAGTCATCTTTAGCAGATAAAAAAAGTATTTCTCTTCTGGTAATCTGCTCTTCTTTCCTATTTGAGGATGTCCTTCTCCCACCTGTCCAAAAATCCTGTTCAAAATAAATAAAAAGCAGGATGCTCCATTCTACTTCCTGTTTGGAAGCATATCGTCTGTCAAACGATTTCAGTGAGTCTTTACTCTCAGAAAAAAAGGGACAAAAGCTGTCACTGGGACGGTCCCCTTTCAAAGGGTAGTTACTAATATGTAACTTTAAGTTAATATACACCCTTTAGGGGGTTAATAAGGTACAAATGTGTACAACTTTGTTGTATACCACGTTAGTTCAGGTCTGTCACGTACATTACCTGTGAATGTACGGGCGCTTCCCGTTAGTTTGTGAACAGTGTCCTCTAGTGGAAAAAAATAAACATAACAGGTTTTTTATCTAGTGCAGGAATATTCATTCCACAGACCTGCAGTCTGCGTGCGAGGGAGCCCATCCCAAAATTTAAAAGGCATGTATATTGTTTAGTCTATAAAGACCTAATTTATACTGTAAAAAAATATTAATTAATACTAAATATAGTAATGTACTCTTAGATGTATTATTTACTTTTTGATTTTTAATTATTTACTCATTTAATTTATATTAACTTATTTATTTGTTGGTATTAATATAATTAAGGTTTAATATAATTCAATATATTTAATATATATATATAATTATTTTAATTATATATAAAATGATATGTCCTTATTTATACACGTAAAGCTTGCGTGCGCGCTCGCGTCTACGTGCTGAGGTTCTTCCTGTTCTCGTGCCCGGCACATCCGCTCGGCCCGACAGACACGCCGCTGTTCAGTCTGTTGCATGCGCACTGAGTCACTTGAGCGGGGCGGATGATGATGGAGCGGTAAAGTTCACGGTAAGGCGCGGTAACCTTTACCACATTAATACATTTACACTGTCGCGGCATGTTTTATTCATTTAGATGAAAGTTACGCCCGAGTCTTTTGTCTGACAGCACGCGCGGATGGTGCTGCTGCGCGAGCCGTCCGTCATCATCACATTCACAACAATCTCACCCATCAATTAAGCCGATAACTTACTAAACTACACACGCGTGTGATATAACCCCACACACGTGCGTCAGCTTTGATGTACAAAAGGAGGTTTGTCGTTATTTCGACGTGTTTTCTCAGTCTGTCACGCCACGTTCGCTGAGATTCGGCACGCGCGTGACACGATTGTCGGTTAGCAGCGCGAGCGCGCAGAAATAAGACATGTTATTTTGATGATACAAGAAAAATTGTGATAATAAATAGTAATATCTGACGTAAATGTAATTGTATGTTGAAAATCTAACAGTGATTTGGGTTAGTGGATCATATGTCTTTGATTAAACTCACTATTGGGCCCGTGTTGCATCAGAAAAAGTGCTGTTACAGAGGTGCTGTCAGATAATGATTACCATAGAATTTACACTCCAAGAAGCAGGTGTATATATGTGAAAATACCTTGGTACCACGTCCTAAAACCATAACACGGTGTTTGGCTACTTTTGTTAAAGTACACACAGTGAAAGAGGGGATAAAGGAGAAATAGAAAGTGCTGATTCTGTGTTTGTTTGGTCATTTGTCTGTTGTTGTTGTTGTTGCTCTGATGAGGTCATTAATATTTTATTGGCTTTGAATTGCATAATCAAGTAGCTCTTTGTTAAACCCCCTTTATTTTAATTCAGTATTATCTAATACTGACATTCACGTGAATGTGACCATCTCATGAAACTATTATTATTATTCTTTCAAAGTACCATGTAATTACTATGGTGTAATATCACATTAAAAATTAACATTTATACAGATTTTATTTTGCATGTTTTTGCACACTGATTTAGTAAATCTCAACCATGGAATTGAGTAAAATCCACTTAACTAAGTAAATAAAACAAAGTGGTCGACTCATGTAGGTACTTCATTCATTTGATTTACATATTAATTTATCATCAAAAATCCACTCATGCCATTTCAGATAATGCAATGATTCATGTAGTCCCAACTCAAATGTATAAAAGAAGTGAACTTCAAATTTACATATTTAAGTGCACTGAACACAGTGAAATTAAGTTGTGTTAAAATGTTCGGCTTCAACTCATTTTAATTAAGTATAAACTGCACAAGCTGCAATTTTCTTCCAGTGTTTTTATCGATAGACTGATATATTGGCAGATAAATCAGACCTTTTTGATTAAAATCAGTGTCTCACTGCGGTCTCAAACTGTTCACTTGCTAGATTAGCAGAATTGCTAACTTGTTAACATGAGTCAACCACTACTTTATGTAAGAATTTACTTTATATTATTATCTTTGTATTGTGTGTACTGCAAGATATTTCAGTCTGACTCATGTTTGTGTGAATGTCTCTCACTCAGATGTGTGTGTCCTGTGCGGAGATTGGGAATAAACTGATCAAGGACAGCAGCTAACCCACATATGGCCTGCGAGTCGGCGTTACCTGCCATCATGGACGAGCAGGCCCTCATGGGACTGAACCCCAACGCTGATGCCTGCTACAGGCAGAGGGTGAGAGCAAAACACCACATCAGACCAGCCTGTGGCCTTTCAGTAAACATATATACACTTAAAGAGGAGTGCTGAGTGCATCATCGAGTAAGTAAAACTCATGTTTTCTGTGTGTTTTCAGGCGCTGGCATATTTTGAGCAGTTGAAAGAGTCTCTGGATGGATGGGAGGTGTGCGCTGAAGCCCTGGTTAAAGGGGTTTACAGGTGAGTTTTATATATATATATATATGTATGTGTGTATATATATATATGTGTGTGTGTACATATATTCTTCATTTAATAATATTGAGTAATTTAACACGAGTGTGTTCTTTTGGCAGTGACGATCATGTGAAGTTCTTCTGCTTTCAAGTCTTGGAGCACCAGATCAAATTCAGGTATCATTGAATCTTTGCATGCATTTAAACTCTGAAAATTAAATATTTGTGAGTTGGGAAAATGAGTTGTAACCGAAGTAGCAACAGATCTTCTGTATTGAGAAAAAATGTAGGGTGGGGTTTTTGTTTTAAGCATCGGTTGTTGATTGGATGTTGAGATGTGGGCGTGACACTCAAAAGACTATGCAGATGAGCACGAGCTGGCAGGGGCGGAGTTTAAGTGGACTAAATGTCAGTGTATGGAGTTTCATACAGTTTTTGAAGGTGAATAAACGCTGTGTGTTTTGCAGACACGGGTCGCTCTCTGCCGCTCAACAGCAGCTGATCCGAGAGACGCTGATGAAGTGGTTGCAGGGTCAGGTTAGTGCTGTTTGCATTTAGATTGATATTCATGTGTGTATGAATGAGTAAACAAACGACATGTGCATTTGAAATATGATTACATGTCTGCATGTTGGTGTGTTCGTCCAGTTGATGAATGTGCATCCAGAGAAGCCCTTCATCAGGAATAAGGCGGCGCAGGTTTTGGCCCTGACGTTTGTGATGGAGTATCTGACTTTGTGGCCCAAGTTCTTCTTTGACATCCTCGCTCTGGTGGGTCTGAATCCGAACGGTGTGGACATTTACCTGCGGATGCTGATGGCTATAGATGCTGAGGTGGTCGATCGGGACATCCTGCACAGCCCGGAGGTAAAACCGGCCCAAACATGAGGAGAAATCTGCATTTGGCTCTCATCATGTCATTAAAACTCTATCCTCCTTCAGGAGACGCGCAGAAATACTCTGATTAAAGACGGCATGCGCGAGCAGTGCATCCCGGCGCTGGTCGAGTCCTGGTTCCAGATCCTTCAGACGTACCAGCACACCCACAGCGAGCTGACCTGCCAGTGTCTGGAAGTGGTGGGCGCATATGTGTCCTGGATCGACCTCAATCTTATCGCCAACGACAGGTCAGAGCAGCTCTGATGAACGTCACGCATATTATTGGTCGACCGAGTAATGTGGCCGATATGTAAAGGAAAATAATGTACATTGCAGAATCAATACCAACAGTGTGATCAGCAAAACGTCCGCTAAGAAAACAGTTGCTAGCAAGTAGAGTCGTCAAAAGTACCGACTTTGGTACCACGTCGGTACTGAAATTTAAAAAATGTGACGCTTTGAGTGCTGTTGAGCGTAAACGCCTCTGATATATCAGTTGACTACTAATACATATGTAACTCACACAAATATATATCGAGACTGGCTCTAATGACCTTCTTTTTGTTGAAATCAAGCTTCTTGACAGCTGTGTGTGTGTTTGTGTAGGTTTGTGAATCTGTTGCTCAGCCACATGTCCATGGAGGAGCTGCGGGAAGAGGCGTGCGATTGTCTGTTTGAGATTGTCAATAAGGGAATGGATCCTGTTGACAAAACTAAACTGGTGGAGTCTCTCTGTCAGGTGCTGCAGTCCGCAGGGTTCTTCAATGTCGAGCAGGTGTGTCAATACAGCATTCTTCTGACAAGTAACATGCCACAAAAACATTACATATCTTCGGTTTTAATGTGTCTTTCGAAAAGTTAACGGGCTGCATGATTTAACAGTTGCACTGATCGTTATATGTTCAGTCTATCTAAGGTTGCATATGATTCAGACTGATTCAAGAATCGCTTTTATCTCTTTGTTTTCTCATCTGTGTGTACGTCATGCCTGTCAGGAGGAGGATGTGGATTTTCTGGCCAAGTTCTCTCGGTTGGTGAACGGGATGGGTCAGTCTCTGGTGCTAAGCTGGACTAAACTCAGTAAGACGACGGATTTGAAGGTTTCTGCGGAATCGCTGCGTGCGGTGGAGGCGAAGGTTCCCCTGATGCTACAGCTGCTAATTCATGAAGATGACGATATTTCAGCCAACATCGTGGGCTTCTGTTACGACTACCTGCATGTGCTCAAACAGGTACGCACACCTAATTATGAGACAGAAAGATGATCTACACACAAACCTCATCTTCAACCTTGTGTGTTTGTGTCTTTCAGCTTCCAGCTCTCAATGAGCAGCAGAAGAGCAACGTGGAGGTACGGCAGCACCACAGGCTCATATCACAGCTGCATTAATGTTAAGTAGTGCTGTCGTTAATGATTGTTGTTGTCTTGGTAACAGGCGATCATGCTGGCAGTGATGAACAAACTCAAGTACGATGACGAGTATAACTTTGAGAATGAGGTCAGTGTGGAAAGTCTGATCTGTTCTTAGCGTGCTTTGGCAATATACATGTACAGTGTTTGTCATGACAACAGAGTGTTTACAGTGGCGAGTGTTGCGTTCCCAAATGCACAATATGTATTTAATTAAATTGTTTTAGAAACATCTTGCAACCCAATTAATATAAAAGGTTGTCTATATAAATATAGGTTTGTTTCTCTCAGGGCGAGGATGAGGCCATGTTTGTTGAATATAGGAAGCAGTTAAAGATGTTGCTGGACCGATTGGCTCAAGTCTCTCCTGAGCTTCTGCTGGAGTCTGTGCACAGAGTCTTCACCGCCACCATGCAGTAAGACATGAACCTGCACAACACACTGAGATGGAAATATCCTAGAAAACAGCGTTTTCCTTGTTTGATGTACTTCATACACATGCACTCGGCTTCCTCTTACTCCAAGAACCTGCAAAGCGGGTTGTTCAGAAGTCTTCATGGTTATGACATCACAACCTTGGGCTCATGTGACGCATATTTAATAAATCCTACATTTAAAGAGGACCTTGAAAGTCTTGGAACTAGAACAGGTTTTCATGCTTGAAATTTGAAATTGATTATTTTCCTCATTCTCCATTGTTGCAGCTCATCTCTTCCTAGTCTGTCAGTAACGCTCAGGGGTGCATTTCCCAGAAGCATCGCTAGCCAACTATGGTCGCAAGTTCATTGAACTCTATAGGTAATGACGGGAACTTGCGATGAGAGTTGGCTTTGGGAAACGCACCCCTGTTTAGTTCCTGTCTCTATGAAGCCCCTCCTTCTGAAAAGCACAATGTGCTCTGATTGGTCGTCTGGAGCAGTGTGTTGTGATTGATGTTTGGGAAATGTCCCGCCAATTTCAACACACTACTAACTAACTTAACCAGGCCCCGGCCCTTTATTCTGCGTATAAATTATTTAAATGATGAACATTGTGAAGAAAACTCAAGACTACAATGGAGGCATTTCAGGGAGTTCAGAAACAGTGACGCTATAGAGAAGAACTCCCGCTGGAGGGACTTTGAAACCCTTTTTTTTCATGCTCAAACAGCATCATAGGTCCTCTTTAAAAGCCCGTCTAAAGACATCACCTGACTTTGGTTTATTGATTTTGTTTGTGTGTGTGTGTGCAGGAACTGGCAGACGGTGCAGTTCATGGAGGTGGAGGTGGCCATCAGGCTGCTGTATATGCTGGGTGAAGCTCTTCCTGCATCTCATGGAGCGCATTTCTCTGGAGACACTGCTAAAACCAGCACGCTGCAGGCCATGATGAGAACGGTGAGTCTAGCCTCTCTCGTTTGTGCTCTTATCATTTTTTTTTTTTTTATTAGCTTTTTTTAAATATTGTTATTTACATGTAATTTTTTTTTATTTCCAGTTAATTATTTTAGTGCTTCAACTCAAACTTGTTTCATTTCAGATTTTATTTCAGCTTTATTTCAATTAACAGAAATGTTTTAATAGTTAACCATAATAACAAAAAGTTTGTGATTATATATGACATGGTGATTATATATAATGATTAAATTTTTACGTATTGGTGTGCATGTAAACATTCTCAATGAAAGAACGAGTGAATAAATCAGCCTAGGCACAAAGTAACTTCTACATCGTGATGACAGCTGTGTGTGTGTGTGTGTGTGTGTATAGCTCATCTCCTGTGGCGTGAGCGAGTATCAGCATTCCTCTGTTACTCTGGAGTTCTTTGAGACCGTCGTTCGTTATGATAAATTCTTCCTCGTTGAGCCGCAGCACATTCCCAGTGTCTTGGTGAGTGTTTGAAGCCTGTTAGGTTGATTAATTACACTCCTGTTCACAAGGGTCATTCTGTGTCACCCATAATTTAAACATATTTAGAATTGTGAGAGTGATGCAGATTTAGTTTGAACTGTAACAGCTGTATTTGGAGTTTTCAGAGGTTTTTGTGTGTTTTGTTTAGATGGCGTTTTTAGATCACCGTGGTCTGAGGCACAGCAGTCCGAAGGTGCGCAGTCGAGTGGCTTACCTGTTCTCACGGTTCATCAAAACCCTGCAGTGAGTCATTCTGCAACTGTATACATGCAAACATACTTACTAATATTCAACGCAATTAACACATTTTTTCTGGCATTACATTATATGATCATTCTATCATTCATTCAAGTACGATAAGACACGAAAGAGACCTCAAATATATACTGACACAATTTTAGCATCTGCTAAATGCACAAATGTATAAATATGAAATAATTACTCAAATGTCCATGTCTGTATCACTAGTAAATGTTACATTTTTGCATTTGACAGATAATTTTACAGTACATCAATTCATGCAATGTTAATAATACTCTTTCTTGTTTATTTGTGCAGTAAACACATGAATGCATTTATCGAGGACATACTCAGCAGAATACAGGACCTGTTAGAACTCGCTCCTCCGGTAACAGCTTATAAAGATCATATGAAGCTGCATTTAAATATGCTTTAAACATCTGCTTTATCGGCCGTCTGTCTTTGTCTCTCCAGGAGAATGGGTTTCCAGCGCTGCTGAGCAATGATGACCAGCTGTTTATGTTTGAGACGGCCGGCGTGCTGATCGTGAACGGAGAGAGTCCGGCCGAGCGCAAGCAGGCTCTGATGCGCAGCCTCCTCACGCCGCTGATGGAGGCGTTTCGCATGCTGCTCACAAAACTGCCACAGGAGGGCGATGAAGAGAGACAGGCGGCGCTGGCGGACTGTCTGAGTCACGCAGTGGGGTTTGCCAGGTAAACACACACAGCTGCCATCGTTGAACTGATTTGCAACAATAAATCGAACTTTTAAAGTGTGTTTGAGTTGGCGCAACTTTAAAAAGGCTTGTCTAAATAAAGAGCAACTTAAAATCATTGCAAACCCAACCCTACTTTCTAGTAATTTGTTCCTCTTCCTCAGTCGCACCAGTAAGGCGTTCAGTAACAAGCAGACGGTGAAGCAGTGCAGCTGCTCTGAGGTTTATCTGGACTGCCTGCAGACCTTCCTGCCTGCGCTCAGCTGTCCCGTTCAGCGAGGGCCACTACGCAGCGCCGTGCGCTCCTTCCTCCACCGCATGATCATCTGTCTGGAGGAAGAGGTGCTGCCCTTCATTCCAGCGGCGTCTCAGCACATGCTGAAGGACTGTGAGGCGAAAGACCTGCAGGAGTTCATTCCACTTATCAGTCAGATCACAGCCAAGTTTAAGGTACAGATGCCTCAGGGCAGGGCTGCACAATTATTTGAAATAAAACCGTAATATGCGATTATCAAATCTCAAAGGCTGCAATTCACTTGAAGACTCCTTTTTTTTTCCCATGTTCATCTTTCTTTGAGCATGAAAATGCTCTGCAAAGTTCCAAGTTATTCCTCTATGTCAGTAAGCATACCGTATCAGTGTTTATATCCAAACTATTCACTTTTATCCCAGTACTTCTGCGATAATCTGAATTATTGTAAGACAGAAATAATGATACTGTGTGGTTGAAAAGACTTTCTCTTCATGACAACAGCTTGTCTCTGGCTCAGAACGCAGAACTGAGTGTTTGCTGTGATTGAATAAAACTGATTTCATAGGGCCCTGTGAATGTTTGTTGTGATCATACTTGTCAAAGGTTGATTAGACAGCCGAATCAATGACATTAAGGAATAAGATCATGTGGATATTTGAATCGAGATCGCACATTTTTAACGATTAATCATCCAGCTAGTTTGCATCATACAGTTAGCAGTGTCTTGCAGCAGAAGGAAAAAATTAGAAATGATTAAATATTTATTACTTTTTTTTTTGTAAATAATATAACTCAAATGGACACTCTTTCTCCCAGAACCAGGTGTCTCCTTTCCTTCAGGAGATCTTCATGCCTCTAGTGATGGCCATATTTGAGGTATTGTCTCGTCCAGCAGAGGAGAACGATCAGACGGCTGCGCTAGAGAAACAGATGTTGAGAAGAAGCTACTTCAGCTTCATTCAGACCATCGCCAGCAGCGGCATGAACGAGGTCATGGCCAGCCAGGGTGAGACATCACTGCTGTCCTGTTCAGAACACAAGCCTGTGTGCCTGAATACAGGAACTGACTTGCTGTGTTTGGCAGGAGCTGAAAATATCGAGCGTGTGCTCTTCACCATCATCCAGGGAGCCGTGGACTTCCCAGACCCTGTCGCCCAGAAAACATGCTTCATTATTTTGTCCCGACTGGTGGAACTCTGGGGTACGAAAAACACTGAGACTTTAAGCACAGCAGATTCATGTGCATCTGAACAGTGAGTTCAGGCCACAGTTATTATAAATAAAACTAATAAAAACAAGCTGAAAAAATAAGTTTAAGTTGCACAAAAATTATTAACTGGAAATAAATAAAAACTAAAACTGAAATAAAATAAAATAAATTCAACCTAAATAACAGTATTTAAAAAAAATAAATAAAAGCACAAACTAAAATTAACATGAAAAATATGAGCAATTAAGCTGATTTGAAGTATTAATAAAAATATTTTTAAAAAACTCAAATAAAACTGGATCAGGCAGCATCTAGACTTTTAACCAGGGTTGTTATCGATAACTAAAATGATTAAAAATAGTTTTGTTAATTGATATAAAAACTGAAATAAAATATAAATATTAAATGAAAAACTAAACACAAACTATCTGAATTTAAGCTGAAGCAGTAGAATTACTAATTGGAAATATATAAACCTTTCTTTTATATTTTAATAACATAAGTAATATAAATATAATATTCTTATCAATTCAGTTTTAATTCATTTGAATTTCAGTTTTAGATTAGTTTATTCATCTGAAAATAAATTAAATTAAACCTAAGTAAACATAAAATAATAAAAATAAACAAACTGTAAATATAAAAAAAGCTTATTCAAAATATTAACAACTTGAATAGTATAGAAATAATGCTAAAATAACACTGCTATTCTCTTTCTAAGGTGGAAAAGACGGATTGGTGGGATTTCCAGATTTCATCTATAAGCATATCGTCCCAGCATGCTTCATGGCCCCTCTTAAACCAACCTTTGACCTTTCAGATGCCCAGACGGTTCTGGTAAGTTAGTCAAGGCTTCTATAACCCGCTTGTATTAAATGTAGATGGTGATTTGTAATGATTTGCTCTTCTGTTACAGACGCTGTCAGAGTGCACACTGACTCTGCATATGATTCATCTCAAAAGAGTGAGTGTTTTTTCAGGATAACGTGACGCTGAGTAATAACAGCAATCACTGTAGTTACTTAGTCTACTGCAGGCTGTTTTTAATGCTTGATGTCTTGTGTTTGCACAGGGGCCGGAGTGTGTTCAGTTTCTTCAGGAGTATCTGCCGTCACTGCAGGTCTCGCCTGAAATCACACAGGTACCCGAGACTCACCTGCTTCTGTCACTTCCAGTATCTCTTCTCTGCTCTGAGAGTAACTTCATTTCATTTGAGAAAACCATCATCAGATACACACACCAACTCAAAGCTCTTCACGACAACCCGCCAAAATAAAAGTTTGGTGTAACTTGGAGAAACGGTTACAGATTGTACTGCTCAAAAATTGTTACTTGCTTAAGTTATAGCACCAATATCCATTTGATGGTATTAGTCCTATATATCGAGTCTTCTAAAAGAAAGATGGATTTTTAAACTGCAGTATGATTTTTTTTTTTTTTTTGTTGCTTTTTTGGTCAATCTGATTTATACCAACTTTTCTTCTTCTTAGGAACTGTGTCAAGTGCTTCAGCAGCCGGATGTTAAGGTTCTGAAGAACTACATGAAGGTAAACACTAATTCATGTTGTCTTCAGATATCACTGAGTGTTTGATTTTGTTGCTGTTTTAACATGCTGTTTCCTGTGTGTGTAGGTTTTCTTCCAGCAGGCCAAACTTTAAAACTGGAATCGTCAAGCGGAGCATTTCAGGAGCTCAGCAATCAACGCCACTTACAGACCACCATAATGACAGAGCTTAGCATAGGAGCTACTTTTGCACTTAAAGAAGCTTAACCACACCCATCCTGTCTGTGGGACACGGACCCCCAACAGGAGTCACGTAGGGATTGGCTGTCATGTGACACTGACCATGGCCCAATCAGAGTTGTGCTCTCCATTGGAGGTTCAGCCACCTGGACTGGAGGGGATGTCTGCGATTGGACGAGACGGAGAGTAGGTGGGGTTTGTGAGGGTGGGCGGGGCTTCAGTCCTGGACAGAATTTTTCAAGGGAAAGTCACATGTTTAACGCTTTTCCATTGAAAAAAATATGCAGAAAATATGCTAATGGTTTGGAAATGACTTAAGTTACAGATTGGTTTCTAGAATGAATTTAATGAAATGTTTATTTTTGTGTGTGTGCTTGAAATCTGGATTTTTCTCAAATTTCAGCTTAAGAAGGGCCGGTTTAATTTAATTGCTTTTTGTTTTTTACTTTCGGAAATGAAGCATAAGTTTTAGTTTTACATGATGAGGTTAACAAATGGAAGTGCTCTTGATGTGGGCTCGACCTGGCAAATCGTTTTGGTCCTTTTTTTTTATTCTTTAATTCTTATAAACTGAAATTATCAGCAATCCCCCCCCAGTTTTCCATATGTAATGTGTACTACGGCATTCCCATCAAAGCTGTACTGTAATTGCATATCGTTTCAGAACGAACCGAACACTAAACGTTTAGCTGCTTCCACAGTCGTTCGATTCGCTGTCATTTAATGCCTTTAAAGCCCATTTGAAATATGCAATATGTGTAAAATGTTACTGACTGTGAAAATACTACGAGGTGGTCTGATCTTTGGATCTGCAGTGTAAATGTTTTGGTTAGGTTACGCTGCTAGGAATCATTTTGTTCGAAAATTTACTTTAAACTCTCATCATAGAGACATCAAGATCAGCTTAGATCTGTCTGCCTGACGTGCTTTTATTTCAGACTCTTTTGTTGGAATGACATTTTTGACAATCTGTGTTGGATTTTTAGAGACACTGCACATGTGTTAACCCTTTCAGCCCTGGATCCCACTTCAGATAGAAACACGCATGGGAAGGTTAAATCACACTGGGTTTAATTGTTGCGAATAATGTTAAGGAAAAAAAGTATCTCAATATAAAAGGATGAAGCACTTTGCCATAAACTGACTGACTGTTAAAGATTGTTTCTTGGTCATAACCCATGAGTCTTTGCTTCAGACTTGCTGTTACTCAGCAGTGCTCCAGTCCTGCTCGTCAAACCCACTGTGTTTATGCCAAATAAGAGGAGAGAAAGACATGAAAGGTAGACTGAAATATCTTTGTGTAAACTTGATTTATTTTTGATATGCTGGGACACGCCCCCTCACTCCCTTTTGTGGATCTTTTGTCATGACCAATAAAGTATTTACTAATCTGTTTGATTTCCAGCTGTAAACATTTGTATTGTACAGTAATTAGTAGCTCTTTGTATAAACATTTTACCTTTTTAACCATAAATGAACCAAAAATAACACTGACTTGAGCCACTCCACCACCATAAGTGTAGAAATATTTGAGATGCAGTCCTTCAACGCCATAGGAAACAAACTGCGGTCAGCTGGTCGGGGTATTTAGGGCTGTGCTCCGCCTTCGTCATGATGTTTTACCCTTTAATCACAGCGATGGGTCGGAGCTTGATGGCCTTCTTACTGATGCCGGCGTCATGACACGTGTTTACCACATCTGTGACGTTCTTGTAGGATTCAGGAGCCTGATGTGCAAGACAGCGTGTTAAGTGTGCATTGTGAATTAATGTTTAACGTATATTCTACATAAAAATATATATTTAATACTATTTATATTATACTATATTTAATATATATAAACTTTTTTGGATACTTGCAAATTGGTTGTTTAAAGGGGTCATGACATGGATTTTATTTTAATTTGTTCCTTGAGGTTCACTTAAGTTTTTTGCACAAAAAAAAGAGTTTTATTATCTTAACTTTAACATAACGAACACATTTTTGCCGTTAAAGTCACAAAACAAGTAATTTATTCTAATGGATTTTATTCTACAATGATTAAAAAAAAAAAAAAAAAAAGTTTCCGCTTTAGATACTTAAATTTAATAAACTGCAAAAAATGTTCAAACAGGTCAAACTGCTGATTTAACTCTTCTACTAGCTTAACAGTTAAACAAAATATAACTGCATATATAAAATTATTCATTGTGATTTATGAAGTTAAAATATAAAAACTTCTTTTGGATACTTTGGAAATTTACTAATAAGTTATAGTTAACAGTTAAACAAAATGAAAGAATTTGTGACCATTTAATGGTAATTTAATAAGATATCTTTTTATTATTGTGGAATAGTTTTTTGGAAAACAATGTGTTTTTGGATGCTTCAAATTTGAAATTGTTAAAAAAAAAAAAAATCCCACTAAATTTGCTGCAACTTGGAGCTTCTAATTGTAAACTTGTGACAGAATGAAAGTCTCACCTCCTCCATCACCAGCTTTGGTGACGCCACTCTAATGGCGATGCCCATGTCTGCCAGTTTATCCAGAACATCCTGGAAGTCCAAGTTGCGTCTGGATTTGGCTCTGGATAGAGCTCGACCCTACAGCGTTCACAAACACACGTCAGACAGGTAAGATACAGTTACAGTTGCTGCAGCACAATCCCTCACGTCACTCACCGCTCCGTGACACGTGGTGCCAAACGTCTCCGTCATGCCCTGCACTGTGCCCGTCAGCACGTAACTGCAGGTGCCCATGGTTCCTCCGATCAGAACCGGTTGACCCGTTAGCTGCAGGAGAGGAAAAAACCCCCATTAAAAACAGTCATGTGACATTAACCAAAACGGAAAGTCATTTTCAAACTTTCAGAATTGTATATTCCCAGTCACCTGATAGTCGACAGGTATGAGCGGATGGTGTGGAGGAAATGCCCGCGTCGAGCCCTTCCTGTGCACGAGAAGCGTCTTCTGTTTGCCGTCCACCATGTGCTCCTCCACCTTGGCGATGTTGTGAGAGACATCGTAGATGACGTGCATGTCCAGGTCGTCTGGGGTCGTGTTGAAGACTTTAGAGAACGCCTGCAGTGAAGGTGAAGGTCAGTTCACGGTTCAGAACGGCATGTTATGCTGGTTTTTCAGGTACAAATATACAAATTAATCAATGTAACTGCAATTATTTGATCTGGTTTTGACCCTAACCCAAATAAGGAAAATTTACAATGTGGTTATATTATAACTATATAAATTTTAATTAATGAAGTCTGATTTTTTTACCTGGCGGGTGAGGAAGGTCATGGAGGAGCGGTTGACCCAGGCATAGTTGCCAGCAGCTGCCATGCCCTTCAGATAGTCCTGACCCTCAGGAGATGTGATGCGAGCGCAGGCCAGCTGACGGTCATTCACCATGATCTTGTCTCGCTTCATTGCCTTCTCCATGGCAACCAGAGCATCTACAATACAATGACACTCGCTTTGTCACCATGAAATCCTGCAGTATTCAAAAAGATTTCCGTGCACATTTTATTGTAATCTTGAATCAAAATAATTGTGCTTTTCAGAAGGAGGGGCTTCATAGAGACAGGAACTAAACAGTGTTACTGAAAATAATCAACATTCAAGCATGAAGGGCTTTGTAAAAGGGCAGAATATGGCCTCTTTAAATTCAGTCACATATCAGTTGATGCCCACCTGTCGCCACCTGGTGGCCGAGGCCTCGACTGCCGCTGTGGATCATCACACACACCTGGCCCTTGTGGTCAATGCCCATCTTCTTTGCGGCGTAATCATTAAAGATCTCATCCACCACCTGAATCTCGGCGTAGTGATTTCCTGCACCCAACGTTCCCAACTACACAACAGCAAGAGATCAGAGATATAAATATAAACATTTAAATGGTGGCTGCGATATTGACGTCTGTCCGCAGCTAAAACACAGATTGACGATTACATGATGTTTCTGTCAATGATTTAAGCCCTCAAACTGTTTGGTTGTTAATTTCACAGAAAGGACAGAGAACAGAGAATTTGCTGGTCGTGAAATTGCACTTGTCAATGTGGTTGTACCTGTGGCAGTCCTCTCTTCTTGGCTTTGGATGAGACTTTGTTGGGATCGGCCTGCAGCATTCGGCCGTATTCCTCACAGTGTTCCTTATCCTCGGCCCAGGCGTATCCCTCCCTCAGAGACCAATCAACACCCATCTCCAGAGCTTCCTCCAGATCTCTAGACACACAAACACCTGCTGTTAAACTCTACAGGTTGTCTCATTAAGACTAGTTTTACATGTCCTGAGTGTGAGACACTGTAGTATTATCTGTTTATTCAATTTTCAAATAAAAACTGAAAACTTGTGCATTTTTGGCCACTCGTTTACACGGCGATGGTGCTTTGAGGGCCTGAAAATGCAAACTTTTGAAAAGCGATATTGTGATCGTTTCCGTGTAAACAGAAAACATGAATTTGAAAATAGCGAGGTCATGCATATAGTCTATATGCAAATAGTTTCTTTACAAAGTGACATTGCACTTTACAGCATTTAATCATTTTTGCAGATTCGTGTGAACGGGGATCACTTTAACAATGTTGTCGTCTGTACAAGAAAAACACAAAGGGAAGAATTTTTTTTTTTTTTTTTTTTTTTTTTTTTAAGTACATTGTTGTTGTGAACATACCCTTAGTTCATTTTTAGTTTTTATACATTACCAGGTAATATACATGGTTATACCTGGCTGTTTAGAACAAACATATGATGAGATAAAAACTATAATAAAGCTAGTAGTATAAGTGCATTTGGAATGATAGTGTTTACTTCGCTCCCATTGGAATGACGCCCTTGGATCCGACTCCGACGGGAATGTGGTCAAACATGGACTGCGCCAGCTGCTCCTTCACCGGCTGCACGTCGCCCTCATCCAGGTTCGTCCGCAGCAGTCTCACGCCACAGTTGATGTCAAACCCGACACCACCTGCACAGATCAGACGTACAACGAGCCATCACGGCGTGATCAATCATGAATCTGAATGCGGCTCCATTACCTACCGGGAGAGACCACGGCATCCGGGTTTTCCATGTCAAATGCAGCCATGTTTCCGATGGCAAAACCATATCCAGAGTGGACGTCGGGTAAGCCAATAGACCGCTGCAGAACAGATTTAAATAAGCAAACATACAAAAGTACAACAAACGGAGCAGCGAACATGAGATTGAGCTGACAAAGCACTGCAAAATGAGTCAAATTTTTATGTAAAATGACAGACAAAAAACAAATGTACACTTTCAATTATGCACCAAAAATGTAACATATTGAATAAGAAAATATCCATGTTTGTCAGCTTCCCATCTGGTCAAACGCACCCCCATTTTGGTAATTAATACAATTTCTCTGTAAATAAATGATGTAATACTGACCAACAACAGTTAAACACTGTTGCTACTCGTAGTAGTAGCTTTATAAATGCACATTAATTATTTGATTAAGAAACTTCCAAATGAGTAATTGTCAGATTGATGAGATTTGTTTTGCTAATGGTATCAGACTTTTATTTTGATTTATTTGAGTTTCTGTGATACTTTGACATATCTGAAAGGAAAGAATGTTTATATTTTTTTCACTCAAATCATAAGCAGCAACGTGATGATAAATCCTGCTGCTTTAACTCACATGTACGATTCCCGGCAGGGCGGCGACGTTTCCAATTTGCTTCATAGCAGGTAAGAAACCACCAAACCCTGCGAAAACAAGTCAAGAGTGTTTTTCAGTCATACCGACTCACATTTTATATGGTCCATTCAATTGAACAATGACAATTTCTGTTGGCTAAAACAATGTTTTTGTCACATTTTACATCTTAATGAATTTTGTGCTTAATAATGAACCATTTCTGGAAGATTTTTCCCCCATATATTGTCAATGTGCGCAGAAAACTGAACCCTGAGTCTGTGCTTAAGGTGTGTTTTATGACCGTGATTGACATGCATGTTTGATTATAGAGTTCCTGAAGTTATTTCTTTTCTTCAAAGAGATTTCTAAGCCATGAACCAAACCAACCAGCTTTGGGATTAATCACCATGTTATGAACTTTGATTTAGGGCCAAAAGGACTATGTAAATTAACTTCTTTACACCTGATTACTGTAATAACCATAGAAATGTCTTGAAAGGTGAATCATTAGATCAATTTTGATTTAATCCTACTGTTCTAATGCAAAAACATTATTATTGTTTGTACAAATTGCTCAATAAAACAATGTGACCTCACCTCCACCACGACAGGCGTTTCTCAGCTCCTCAAACATCAGTTTCTCCAGTGGATCATTGACATAGAAAATACCCTCCACCTGAGAACCAAACATTATTCAACATTTAATCATAAAACCACAATAAAATGAGGCAGAATCTGTTAACAAACTCGTCAACTGACTAAAACAACTATTAATAAGACAAAGTACTGTACAGTACTACTAATTAACTTAGTACTACTGATTTTGTTATTAATGTAGTGATTAAATCGTTTTGTATATGTGTCACTAAATCAAAAGTGTACACGTTTGCGTTTCTGACAAGTGTTTTACCTGCATATTAGGCACGAAGCCCTTCTTGATCCGCCAGCAGTTTTTGTGGATTTTATCCAGATACTGAAGCTCATCGTTATATGTGCGACTCATTTTAAAAATCAAATAATGAACGCACTTTTTATTCCACACACTTCTCCGGTTCTTCCTCTTCTTCTCTTGGATTTTATATGGACTGTCGCGGGTTTGTTCAGGACGTTTAGCGCCACCTGCTGCTCGAAAAAAAATGAGCATGAATTACATTAGCACATTAGCTATTTTATTAACGTTTATAGCAATCGTAAAAGCATTAAATGCTCCACGATTCCGCAATTAATGTAATAAATAGAGAAAATTAACAGAAGTATACGCAAGAGTTGTAAAAATTAAGAAAAACCATACAAAAGTATGCAGTGAAGATTTAATCAATCTGACAAAGCAGTACAAAACGAGTATATTAAAAAAAAAAAAAAAAAAAAAAAAAAACGAAAATGTACACTTTAAATTATTTTAACCTAAATTCCTGATGTTGAATCAAAAATAAAAATGTTGTAAGAAGTACATCAATGCGCCCTCATTTTGATAGTTAATACAGTTGCTCTGTAAATAAACTGCGTAGTACCGACTCGTCTTGTAGCTTATACATTAGATATTTATAAATAAATGTAATTTATAAATTTTTGAATACATATTTATTATTAGATTGACAAATATTGTTATGAAACTTCACAATGAGTTGGCAGATTTATAAAAGAAATTGCTAGTAGCATAGGACTTTTATTTTGACAATCTCTCGCTCAGCAGTTTTGTTCGGCTGCAGAGTTTCTGCGCTACTTTGACGGATCTGAAAGGTGAGTGATGTTTACATTCAGTTTAGTTTCCTTAATATATAAATAAACACATTCATTCGAGGCTTTTCTTTTTGTATTTGCAGTGGCACCGAACACTGAACTAAATTCAGCATGTGACGCTAAAATATCGCTGTATAGTTTGACTGTTAGTGAAAGTAAAAGCGGTTCTGGAGAGTTTGGGTGAAATGAAAGCTAGTGATCTGCTTTCATGCAGGGCAGAATGAAGCTCAGGGTGAGAATCAACAAACAGACCCGCCGACTGGAGCTGGACGGACCAGAACCGACTCTCTCCGAGCTCAGAGTCCGGGTCAGTGAGGAGCTGCTGCCTCAGTGCGGACTGGGGTGAGTTTGAGATGGTTTAGTTTTAGTTTATTTATTTCCAGTGGGTAATTTTGATTTATTTTAATGAACAAAAAATGTTTGTTTTATGTAAACATGTGATGCTGTTACCATAAAATCTAGTATGTTGCTCACACTTCATCTCTTTCTCCGTCTGTGTAGATCTGATGTTGAGTTCAGTCTGTCTCTGAACGGGACGGAGGTGCTGTTGGACACGGGACAGACTCTCTCCTCCTGTGGGGTTGTTTCTGGAGATATGATCAGTGTGATTTTGCCCCAGGGCTGTTCTCAGCAAACGCAAACTGCCCCACAAACCCCGAGCAGTTCAGAAAACACACCCGGCTCCAGTCAGGAGGTCAGATCCCAACCTGAAATATAGCACTGAATGTACTAATTAAAATAATACAGCCTCTCAGCACCATTACAAACATAAACATATACAAAAATATACACGTCTGGTCGATATAAAAGTAATATAATTAAACATATACTTTTGATTTAGAGGTAATAACAGTACAGACAGTAAAAAGGAAACATTCAGCAGTGCATGATGACATAAATAATAAACACAAAATGACAGAAATTGCTCAAATTTCTTTTAAATACATGATTTAAATTAGTTTTATGCATTTATTTGGTTAGCACAGTTTTTTTTCTTTTATAATAAAATTGTATTAAATCATAGAATCTAAATTAAAACAGACTTTCTGAAAAATAAAACATTTCATAGAGCACTATTGTTGTTACAATTTTAATAAACTATTAAATTATTGACGTTTTATGAATTCAATTGAATAGACATACTTTTTGATAATAAATTTGTATTAAATAATACAATACAGACTCTTGAAAAATTAAAACAGACAAGATAATTTGTGAAGAAAAAAAATATTATTACTATTTTAATTTTTTTAATTAAATTGTTAAAGTTTTATAAATTCAACTGATGTAATTTTTTGACAGTACAATTGTATTGTTATCATATAACAAGAAAATCCAGAAGAAAAAAATATATATTTATAGGGCACCATTATTTGTTAAAATTTTTGTAAATTATTAAATTGTTAAAGTTTTATCAATTAAATTGATCATTTTTGATGATTAAAAAATCATCATTGAATAAAAAATTAAAACAGACAAAATGAAATTTCTGGAAAGTTTTGTAAGGATTTATTATGGTTCAATTTAATAAATATTAAATTAAATATTATTAAAGTTTTATGAATTGAATTGATTGGACATCCAATCACAGAAAGCACAGAATTTAGGGGAAAAAAATCAAACGGATTTCACAGGGCCCGAAAACTGCATTGCTGGCATTATTTTTTAAACAACAAGAACTGAAGAAAAGAAAGTGAAATGAAAGTCACCCTGATGCTGTGAGTCAGCATGTTTGTGTTTGTGTTGACTCAGGCCGGTGGCGCAGAGAGCAGCAGTGTGAGGGATTCTGGGATGGAGGAGTGGATGGAGGATGAGGAGGGTGTGGCGGCCGGGCTCTTCGCTCCTCCACCGCTGCTGTGCTGTGAGACGGAGGAGGATGGTGTGATTCCACACGCGCTGGAGAGGCTGCTGGACTCTGCAAGCTGTCAGAAACCATCAGACTGTCTGATGCTGGCGGCGCATCTGCTGCTGCTGGAGACTGGCTTCCTGCCGCAGGTCAGAGTTCACCTGATGACCCCTGCTGACCCCTCAGACTCACTCTGGTTTCCAAAGTCCCTCCAGTGGGAGTTCTTCTCTATATCAGTGTCACTGTTTCTGAACTCCCAGAAATGCCTCCATTGTAGTCTCGAGTTTTCTTCCAGGAACGAACACGTCACAATATTCCTTATTTAAATAATTCATATGCAGAATAAAGGGGCGGGGCCTTGTTGGGTTTGTTAGTATTGTGTTGAAACTCACGGTTATGGTAAGGGGTGTGACATTTCCCAAACACGCTGTGGATAATAAGGTACTTAGATTATTTCACGATATTTTGAAGTGCAAACGATAAGTTCCATGCATGTTTATTACCGCCACATGTCTAGTTTTGAACATAATTGGTTATTCTCCCTTTCAGGGTTCTAATGTGAACTCAGGCGAGATGCCGTTTGGCTGGCGGGCGGCAGGGGGCGTGTACAGGCTTCAGTACGCCCACCCACTTCTGGGGAACAGCCTGGTGTCAGTGGTCGCCGTGCCAATGGGCCAAACGCTTGTCATTAATGGTGCGTTAATCTGCATACAGCAGCTGTTAATAGTCAGCACTGTCTTCCTTCAGTTGAGTATTTGTTTATTTGTTGTGAAACAGCTGTTCTTAAGATGGACAAGACTATGGAGAATTCTCGCAAGCTGGTGCTGAAACCAGATGATTATGTGACGGCTGATTGGGCAGGTAATTTTTATATTGCATTTAATATTATTTAATATTAAGTGGACCCTTAAAGTTGTGTTGAAACTTCCATGTTGTGACACGTACATTAAAGTGTAACTGATTAAAAATGTGGGGCTTGGTTGCTGATTGGATGTTGAGATGTGGGTGTGGCTCTCAAAAGTGTATGCAGATGAGCGTGAGCTGGCAGGGGCGGAGTTTCTCCAAATAACTGCAGAAGGTCCAGTTGTTTTTGATTATATTTTGTAGGGATGCACTGATGTGAAACTTTTGGCTGATACTGATAACCGATAATTCTTTATATTGGAAAGCTGATAATCAATATTTGAAACTTTTGGCCGATACGATAACTGATAATTCTTTATATTGGAAAGCCGATAATCAATATTTGAAACTTTTGGTCAATACCGATAACTGACAATTCTTCATATTGGAAAGCCGATAATCAATATTTGAAACTTTTGGCCGATACGATAACTGATAATTCTTTACATCTGAAAGCCGATAATCAATATTTGAAACTTTTGGCCGATACCGATAATTCTTTATATTTGAAAGCCGATAACCAATATATTGGCCGATCCAAATCCAAATTTTTATATAATTTTTGAGAGCCTGATTACAAAAACAAAAGTCTCACCATTCAAAGCCATATCCCAAACACAATTATAATGTTCTCGTTATAATATTATGGAGTCTATATGACAGACTGCATATGTTTCACTTAACTGTATTTTCCTTTTTGAAGTGATTTCAATCATATTTCAAGCAATTTAAACACATCATGGTGAACAGCACGCATCTGAAGCGTCTCAGCTATTTATCGGCTTTAATATATTGGTCAAATTTTCTTATTGGGCCGATAACGATAAAAATTAAAAAATTAAAAATGAACGTATATTGGCCAGTACCAATATGGTGGATATATCATGCATCCCTAATATTTTTTCAAAATAGGACAAAGACATTTTAATTAAAAATTACAAGGTCATAAATTGTTGCTTTTCCTGACTTTCACTGTAAGAGAATTACTGTAAACACAAGTTTTATTTCTTGGACAAACTGTGCTAAAACATGTTAAAATGATTTTCTATGGTAGTTGACTTAATGCTCACGGATGCTTTCATATTTAACCTGAAGATTTACCTGAGTTGTCTCGTTCCTCAGGTGGCAGCGCAGGTGTCATCTACAGAGACTTATGCAAACTGTCTCGTCTCTTTAAAGATCAGCTGGTGTATCCGCTCATGGCCGCTGCCAGACAGGGTGATTATTCCTCTCGCAGTGTGTTCACATTAGTAACGCGTCTCCGTTCGGAGTGTTTAACGGCTGTTTGTGTGTGTAGCGCTGGGTCTGCCGGCTCTGTTCGGTCTGGCTGTTCTTCCTCCTGAGCTGCTGTTGCGTGTGTTGCGGCTACTGGATGTCGTCTCTCTCGTCTCGCTGTCGGCTGTGTGCCGAGACCTGAACGTCGCTACCCATGATCCCTCACTCTGGAGACACCTGCTGCACAGAGACTTTAGGGGTAACAAGACACACACTCACAGTCACATTAAACACACATCAGACAGATGAATTGTAAATGAGCAAGTGTTGTGTGGTTTTGCAGTGCGTTTTCCTGCCGGAAATCAACACAGAGACACTGACTGGAGAGAGGTGAGCGAAACACATCTGCCAATCATATTTAGAAACCATCTCTTATAGTATTGCCACTCAATAATTAAAAAAATAACAAAATCATGTTAGGAATTCAATTTAGCAGTTTATTTATTTTAATATGCTTATGAAGTTATTAATTGCCTTTTTTAATATCTATTGCTTTTTGAGTTGGCACACAGTCTGAATTATTATAATATTTTTTATTAATTTAAAAATAGATAATCATATTGATACACCGATAAGACAGTGATTTTTATAATGTAAAAATTGACCAATTAATAAAAACCAAATTGAAACAGATAATACAGAAATAATAGGGTTTTTTTTATATATATATATACAATTATACTTATATATTCACTGACCCACGAGTCACCAAACAATCTAAATGGAATATTATATTTTTTATTTAATTACTTTGTTGCTTTTTTGTAAACCTTTAACTCTGTCCTGAATTCAGTCAATATTGACTTGTCTTGAGCTGAATAACACTGTTCTTATAGTGTTGAATTGAACTTGTTTCATAATTGAAGAACTTCAGAGAATGTCTCATATCTGATGAAGTTTGCATCATTGATTCAGTTATTTTCCTGAAGCTACTGTGAAACAATCTGTATTGTATAAAGAATAAATAAACCTGACATTTCTTTTTGCCCTCAGCTTTACAAAAAGAAGCACAAACAGAGGAAGGAGAATTTACACAGAAGACGTTTTTATCCACAACACATGCCTCCGATTTTCCCACTTTCCCCCTTCCCATCCGCCCCGGCTCCCCTCCCCCTCCCCCTCTACCCTCCTGGCATCATCGGTGGAGACTACGACCAATCGCCCATTATCCTGCCCCGCCCACGCTTCGACCCCATTGGCCCACTCCCGGGTCATCTCCCAGGAGCGGATGTTCCCATTGGCCGACGGAATCTGAGGCCGGGAGGGAATCGACCAGCAGATATCAGGAGAGGTTTCATTTGAGCTTCAACCCACAGACTTATTTATTCCAAACAAGTAGAGGATAAAATTATTTTGATGGCGTTTTTTTGTTGTTGTTGTTCTTCATTAATGAAAGCATTCCTGGGACGCTTTTGAAATAAGATTCATTAAAGGAATAATTCACCCAAAAATTAACTATTCCTTTATTAAGACGTTAACCTTGAAGATGCAGGATGTGTTTAAATCGCAGAAAATGTTCAATAAAAAGTCTTGACTGCTTCGGTGTGTTTGTGAAGTCACATGTGGGCTTGGTCACATGGACGGCTTCCCCGTCACTGTTGCTCCACACAGGCTTGCGTTTCTCCAGGAACGCCCTGACGCCCTCCTGCACGTCCCGCAGCGCCAGGTTCTCCACCATGGCAGTGGAGGCACAAGCATACACCGCGTCTCGGCCCTCGGCCATCTGCCTGTGAAACACGGCCTTCCCAAGAGCCACTACGGGGCGACTGGACTCACACGCGTCTGACGATGGCCAGGTTAAACGCAGGCTATATTATGTACTTCACTTTTCTCTTTAAAGGGGACCTATTATGCTAAATTTGCTTTTATAAGGTGTTTGATGTGTGTAAACAACCAGCCTATAATGGTAAAAATCCACCTACTCCTTTTTTTATAATCCCCATCACAGTTTTTCCAAATGAGCAGTTCCACAAGCCCCGCCCATGACTAATGACGATCTGCCCTGAGTAAGCCAGTCCACCATTTCTGTTTCCTCGCTATAATAGCTGGAGATATACACTGTCTGCGCCAAAAAAACGTGACAAATGTTCTGTTATTGGATGTATCAACGAACATAAAGAGTCTCCATAGACTCATGGCATCTGAGGACCGCAGGGTTGAATTTCATTTATGAAGGAAATGTGTCGAAGAAAGTCAGTAAAGTGTCTTTACAGCAACTACATAAGTTTATCCACTTACCATTCAGAAACGTCTAAAAGTTGTAACTTCTTCCTGAGGCTGAACACCGTTACTGACAATCCTCATTTTGGCTGCGTGAGATTCTCCAGCTTTGTTGTTGTTGAGTATCTGAAGCGTGAGCTGTTAAAGCTCCGTCCTTTTCTGGAAAGGGGGCGGGGAGCAGCAGCTCATTTGCATTTAATGTGACAAAAAATGGCGCCCCAATAGGGGCAAATTTAACGAGCTATAATAAATTATCTGTGGGGTAACTTTACAGACACATTCTGGGGACACGCTTTACATCTTGTGAAAAGGGGCATAATAGGATTTAAGATTTGGAAAAAAGATCTTAAAACTAGTGTTGGCCACTTTTTTGAACAGTGCCTTTTGTCGCCAAGTCACATTTTCATAGCACACCGTTTTGAATATCCAATGGTTCACCGCTAGAAGGAGCTGTTCTGGTGGACCTTTGAACCAGGGCCTAATATATGGTTTTAACTGCTCGCTTAAGTTTTATAATGTAGGTTCAGTTTTTAATATACACGTGTTCATAAAAAAGGGGGAAGTATAGTTAACTGTTTCTAATTGGATTAGTTTGCCAAGCCCTGACTGAAAAAAAGCAAGCACTACAAATAAAACAAATTATACAGACACTTCATATTTAACTGAATAATGATGTGTAGATGACAACTTTCACTAACCAATCATGAAAACGTAATTACACATGTCTGGACTCGCCTGGCTCACTTGGATCTGTCTGAAACTCGGGAAGAGGCATGAAGGTATGCATGGAGGTGAGTCTGGTTTTACTGTTTCCTCACAGGGTGATGGCGAGATCTGTAAGAGAACAGAGTATAAAGTCATTCTTACTAATTCACACACATACAGAGAGGTGGTATTAACATTATGTGGCATGGTGTCTTATGCACAGAAGCCATTGGCACATGCCATAATCAAGCCATACTGTGGATCTCTGCACTACTTTCCAGTACATGAGTAATAAAGACAGAAAAAAGGCTGTAAGTCCTTTGTAACATTATTGGGCAATTCATGGTATTACCACAAAGTGAATTAAAAGAAATTTAATACAGGTGCTAAACGTATGACAATTTAACAAAGGCCTGATTCACTAAAGGCCCAGAGTTTTGATTCAAATGCCATGATTTTTGAAGTGTCTACATAAAGAAGTAACCTTGCAGTGTCAAGCTCGGTGGTTCAATATATAAAATGAATACAAGTTGTTTCACATGTAGAGTTCAAGCTATGAGTGTTTTCATCATAACCAACAAAACACATAGGAAAAACACTCCTTTACACCACAAACTCAGTGGCTCAGGATATAAAGTGTTTCAATCATGGAGTCTTTGAGTTCAGTCCCACTGTTGGCTTATCTAAAAAGTTGTTTTAACATTTGTACATAAAAGGTAGGGTTCAATTCCCACATTTGTTGAAGTTGTCTTTGCTGGAATTTGATCTTATTTCCATCTAAAAGTTTATAAAGGCTGTCACCACTCAGGAGATAAACTATTGCCCATGAATCATGGAGTTGTGTTCAAATCCCACTTTTGCAAATCATAAAAAGACGTGGTTGAGGTTGTTTCTTTAAATCACATAAAATAAAGCTCTCAATAAAACCAGTCCAAACACAAGTTTAAGTGGCTTAGGTAACAGAGTGTTTGCAGCAGTGTAATTCACTCAAATCACCACAAGAGGGCGAAACGATTTTAAGTTCGTTAAACTCGATTTGCAGTGGTGTAATTCACTCAAATCACCACAAGAGGGCGAAACGATTTTAAGTTCGTTAAACTCGATTTGCAGCGGTGTAATTCACTCAAATCACCACAGGAGGGTGAAATGATTTTAAGTTCATTAGACTCGATTTGCAGCGGTGTAATTCACTCAAATCACCACAGGAGGGCGAAACGATTTTAAGTTTGTTAAACTCGATTTGCAGCGGTGTAATTTACAAAAATCACCACAGGAGGGCGAAACGATTTTAAATTCATTAGAATCGATTTGCAGCGGTGTAATTCACTCAAATCACCACAGGAGGGTGAAATGATTTTAAGTTCGTTAAACTCGATTTGCAGCGGTGTAATTTACAAAAATCACCACAGGAGGGCGAAACGATTTTAAATTCATTAGAATCGATTTGCAGCGGTGTAATTCACTCAAATCACCACAGGAGGGCGAAACGATTTTAAATTCATTAGAATCGATTTGCAGCGGTGTAATTCACTCAAATCACCACAGGAGGGCGAAACGATTTTAAGTTCGTTAAACTCAATTTGCAGCGGTGTAATTTACAAAAATCACCACAGGAGGGAGAAACGATTTTAAGTTCGTTAAACTCGATTTGCAGCGGTGTAATTTACAAAAATCACCACAGGAGGGCGAAACGATTTTAAGTTCGTTAAACTCGATTTGCAGCGGTGTAATTCACTCAAATCACCACAGGAGGGAGAAACGATTTTAAGTTCGTTAAACTCGATTTGCAGCGGTGTAATTTACAAAAATCACCACAGGAGGGTGAAACGATTTTAAGTTCGTTAAACTCGATTTGCAGCGGTGTAATTTACAAAAATCACCACAGGAGGGCGAAACGATTTTAAATTCATTAGAATCGATTTGCAGCGCTGTAATTCACTCAAATCACCACAGGAGGGCGAAACGATTTTAAGTTCGTTAAACTCAATTTGCAGCGGTGTAATTTACAAAAATCACCACAGGAGGGAGAAACGATTTTAAGTTCGTTAAACTCGATTTGCAGCGGTGTAATTTACAAAAATCACCACAGGAGGGAGAAACGATTTTAAGTTCGTTAAACTCGATTTGCAGCGGTGTAATTTACAAAAATCACCACAGGAGGGCGAAACGATTTTAAGTTCGTTAAACTCGATTTGCAGCGGTGTAATTCACTCAAATCACCACAGGAGGGTGAAACGATTTTAAGTTCGTTAAACTCGATTTGCAGCGGTGTAATTTACAAAAATCACCACAGGAGGGCGAAACGATTTTAAGTTCGTTAAACTCGATTTGCAGCGGTGTAATTCACTCAAATCACCACAGGAGGGAGAAACGATTTTAAGTTCGTTAAACTCGATTTGCAGCGGTGTAATTTACAAAAATCACCACAGGAGGGTGAAACGATTTTAAGTTCGTTAAACTCGATTTGCAGCGGTGTAATTTACAAAAATCACCACAGGAGGGCGAAACGATTTTAAATTCATTAGAATCGATTTGCAGCGCTGTAATTCACTCAAATCACCACAGGAGGGCGAAACGATTTTAAGTTCGTTAAACTCAATTTGCAGCGGTGTAATTTACAAAAATCACCACAGGAGGGAGAAACGATTTTAAGTTCGTTAAACTCGATTTGCAGCGGTGTAATTTACAAAAATCACCACAGGAGGGAGAAACGATTTTAAGTTCGTTAAACTCGATTTGCAGCGGTGTAATTTACAAAAATCACCACAGGAGGGCGAAACGATTTTAAGTTCGTTAAACTCGATTTGCAGCGGTGTAATTCACTCAAATCACCACAGGAGGGTGAAACGATTTTAAGTTCGTTAAACTCGATTTGCAGCGGTGTAATTTACAAAAATCACCACAGGAGGGAGAAACGATTTTAAGTTCATTAGACTCATTAGAAATGCATATAGAAAACTATATACAAAAAAAAATATATAAATTGGTTACTTTCCTGTTAATTTATATTTTTCTATATACATTTAATTCATTTGTAGTTTAAAATTATTATTGTTTTTTTCTTCCCTCCTTTATTGGATGATTGGGTAATTAGTTCATCAGGTGTGTAAATTGTATCTTTCTCTGCTTGTTGTTTGACTGACAAAGACCTTTGGGTCGAAATGTTGTTCATTAATAAATTCATCTTTGGGAGCAGCAGTGGCAGTGTGCCGATTCTTGTTTATTTTCAGTAATTTCCAAAAATCACCACATGAGGGCGAAACTAAGTTCATTAGGATCTATTTGCAACAGTGTAATTCATGAAAATCAGCACAGGACGGCCAAACACTTTTATCTTCATTAGACTCGATTTGCATCAATGTACTTCATGGAAATTACCACAGGAGGGCACACAGCGTTTTAGGTCTTTTGGCTTTTTGCAAATCAAATTATTTTAACAACATCGATAGTGTAAACAGATCATTGATAAACAGATCTGATTGGCTGTTCATGTTGCATTGCGTTATGAGTATACTCTTCTGCTCTCACCCTCTTGCAGAAGTATAGTACATTTAAGTTCGTTAGACTCGATTTCTTTTGATGAAATTCACAAAAACAACCACAGGAGGGTGTAAAACATTTAAGTTCATTACACTTGACTTGTTTTGATAAAACTCACAAAAATCATTGCAGAAGTGTGTAACTCATTTAGCACTCTTGATTTATTTGCAAATATATTTCAACAGAAAACAGGATGGAATATAGATAGTGTAAATAGAACTTATTGGCTGTTCATGTTGCAATGTGAAATCTGTTTTTCTGTTTTTTTTTTACATAATAAAAATGACAGTAAGGGTGAAAGGATCAACAGCAGTCCTTAAAGTGGGCAATCCTGGTTCAAATCTTCTTCAAGGTGGAATAAGTTCAGTTTTACTGTTTTTTGACTGAATACACTAAACAAAAAGTGTAAATAGGTCAGTGGTGCAGTGGTTTGAATGTCAGTCCTTGATGTGGGAAATCATGGTTTGAGTTCCTCTCTGGTTAGTTTCACTGGTGTTACAATGAAGAAAAAAAAAAAAAAAAAAAAGAACTGTGGGCAAGAATGGACCAGTGGTGTAGCGGTCTGAACGTCAGCCCCTGATGTGGTAAATCATGGTTCAAATCCCGTTTCTGATTTGGAAAAATTGTTTAGTTTCACTGCTGTTACAATGAAAATAAAGCAGACAAAAATCCACAAAAAAAAAAAAAAAAGAACACACAACAAGTGTGGACCAGTGGTGTAGTGGTCTGAACGTCAGCGTTTGACGTGGAAAGTCCTGGTTCGAATCCCTCTTTGGAGGTGTGAAAATTGTTTAGTTTCACTGCTGTTACAATGAAAATAAAGCAGACAAAAATCCACAAAAAAAAAAAAAAAAGAACACACAAGTGTGGACCAGTGGTGTAGTGGTCTGAACGTCAGCGTTTGACGTGGAAAGTCCTGGTTCGAATCCCTCTTTGGAGGTGTGAAAATTGTTTAGTTTCACTGGTGTTACAATGAAAGAAAAAAAAGACAAGAATCCAAAAAAGAGAGTAGTTAATGTGAATGTGCCAGTAGCTCAATGGTCTGAGCATGTCCTCCCTGAACGGAAGGACCTGGGTTCGAGCCCCAGCCTGGTCACTGAAGCACAGTTGCGTGATGGTCATCCAGTCGTGAGCTGTGACAAGCTGCGAAAATGAGTGGATCAGATCATGACTGGAAGGATGAGAGAAGGCTAGACATGAAGGGGGGAGTTAAGATCCAGACCACTCCCCCTGGGACTTCTGACACAATGTCCAGCAGCGGTTATGGAGCAGGAGTTGAACTTTTCAAAATGGACTTAAAAAAAATTCCAGACAGAGGCTAAGTCGATAGCTCAGGGGCGGCCTCTTTTGGCCACTCCCCTTAAATCTTGACCAGAGAAACAGCACTGCACCACAATTCAATCCAGCTCCTCCCCTGATATCATCCAATGGAAATCTCAGATACTACCTGCCTTCCTCTGGGGGGAAAACACCCTCAACCTAGCATTTGAAGTGTGTTTCTCTTAAGATGATCCATGCTGAAAAATTCAGACTACAGCTGCATCACATTACAGGTATTCATATGTGAACTCTGCTAAGAAGCTGGATTTCTAATGAGGAAAACTTAATTGATTTTAGCTTGGCAATCATGAACTTACAAATCAGTTACAGCTTGCCCCAAAAAAAATAAAAAAAAAAAATAATGCAGGCCAGTGAATGACAGGAGCCCACACCTCATTTGAACTGCAGATTGTATGTAACGGCATGTTGATGTTTGGAGAGCGGAGATCAGCTGGAAATCATGAACAGCACACAAGTATCACATGTAGCCTTTTATTGTGCACACAAACTGATCGCTCCAGTTTGTAAATCACTCCTTTTTCAAACATGTATTCAAACAGTAATGGCCTGTCGTAACCTTTATCCCAGAGAAAGGGTATGAGCTGGTACCATTAGCAGACACGTTCAAGAGTTCTTGTAAAAGGAACATTATGGCAGCAAATGGAGTGCGCTCCACTGAAACTGCTGTGGCTGCTTCTCCTGCCACCTCCTCATGACCTCCAGCAGTTCTGACCCAGAGATCCTCTACAAACAGACAGCGAGACCATCAGAAACACTTCACTAATAACTTCCTGTAGGAAGGCTCAGACAGAAATGAACATGCATGATTAAATGTTAATAGAATATGATACTGTATGACAGGAAACAATTCATGCTTTGGTCTTTTTTGAGCAATCAAACTAATTGAATATTCCAGGTTAAATGCAATAGCGTCTGTAAGACATCAGAGAAGTTCCACAGCATAATAAAGTCACACCTTTATGTGAAAAATACAAAACAATAAGTTAACATATGCATTCCAATGGATGTCTATGGGGCAAGTTATTGCACATACACATCTATGATCTAAACACCCTCCTTTTCAAGTGAATTAATATCAGGTGAAATTAAACGATCAGTCATGAAGACTGCTGCCATTTATACATTTCAGGTGCCAGAGTTGAGTTGTAAGGTATAATACATATCAAATGGATATACTTTAAAATGGAATTCAATTGGAAAGCATGACAACTGATTAAGAAACATAAGTCAAGTATTTTTTATAAAACATTTGCAAACACGTACATATAAACAAAACTGCATTTTTATGTTATTAAACAGAAAGTGTCATTCAGTGTTTACATGAAAACATACTTAAAAAAAATCCAAGAATAGTCCAAGTCCAAGAATAAGAGCATCTAAAGGTTACTTAAACTTTTTTTTTTTTTTTAAGATTTAAAATAACTTACAATATTCAAAGAAGACTTCTTGTGCTCATGCTGGTCCTCAGGTGGATCGCAAATTGGCAACAGGGTGTCCACATACTAATCACATTTTCAGCCAATTGGATTACTGCTTGTAAGCCCCGCCCACTGCTGACAGAACAATCTGAAATTAAGCAAAATAAACTTCTTAAAATCATAATCAGTCATAAATCTATTCACAGGGAACAAACAACAATATATAATATCCTCGGGTACAGTGCTTCACTATTAGATGTTTCGTTTTTTGTTACAAGCTTTGAAGCTTCAGTGTGAAATGTCACATCATTAATATTTTCATTAACTTCGACTAACTCCATTAACAAATATGTATCACGACATTAGCATATAAACGCCTTATTGCTTATTCTACTTTATAAGCTTTATAGGAATCGCCTCATTAGATTCACATTAAAGTAAAGCAACTGATTCATTTGTTCTGTAAACAACGTCGAGCAGCATCAGCCAGTGACACCAGACATACAAGACACAAACTTAATCCTCATTTGTATTTAAATTGTCGATTGTTATATAATCCGTGATGGTGACTTCACGAGAGAAACGCACTTTAAGTTACAGGTGAGTCACGTGACACTGTCGATGCCTCCTCATTATCGCAATGTGTGTCAGTTGATTTTGCTGATGGGCTGAAATATGTGCTGTTGAGTGACTTTATGAGTCTGTCACTCAGCTGTCATCTGCAGGATCTGTACTTTTATGACTGTAAAACGACCAGAACGTGGTGCGGCGACTGTCAAGTTGACATCAGGTGTTGCTGTCAAGATCCAAAGATTTTATGAACGTCAAGCCGCTTGCGCCCCTAGAGGAGCGGATGACAAACTGCACAGTTTCTACCAGACGAGTCGTGTTTCACCACCATCAGACTGAAAATCACTTCAAGTTGGGTTACTGACTCAGTTCTTTTCATACATTCATTCTTTTTAACAAAAATCACAATTTATTATAAAGTTAAGACTCTTGTAATACAAGAAATATATACTTGCACATCAACATCAATGATCCTGTTTGTTCTGATCTGCATGCTCTTCAACAGTCAGTTATCTCAGTCATATGTACTTATTTAACACAATTAATGTGAAATGATCAATTCATATTCTTGCTTTTTCGTTGAACAGAGCGAGTGCTGGCAAGAAATACCAGTGTAAAGAAGAGTAAATGAGATTTTCATTATCTTTCACCACAGCTTATTTGAATTATTTATTGCCTTCATTTATTTGTGTTAAAGGTGTATATTTTAGGAGGATCGATTGACATAAATGCAATATAATGCAACATAACTATGTTTTCAGTGGTGTATAATGACCTCACAACCTCATGAAGTGCTCATATTTACATAAAGATTTGCACAGTTAGACTCAGCGAGTGAACTGTTCAATAAAGGTGTCAGCAGGTCTTGACTGCTTCGGTGTGTTTGTGGAGTCACATGTGGGCTTCCCCGTCACTGTTGCTCCACACAGGCTTGCGTTTCTCCAGGAACGCCCTGACGCCCTCCTGCCCGTCCCGCAGCGCCAGGTTCTCCACCATGGCAGCGGAGGCACAAGCGTACGCCGCGTCTCGGCTCTCGGCCATCTGCCTGTGAAACACGGCCTTCCCAAGAGCCACTACGGGGCGACTGGACTCACACACGCGTCTGGCGATGGCCAGCGTCTCCTCCTCTAACTGCTGCTCGCTCACCACCTTACTCACCAGCCCGTGCAGCAGTGCGTCCTGAGCGGAGATGGGGCGGCCCGTCAACAACATCTCCATTGCAACCTGGAGACAAGGTAAAGACTGCTTTGAAGGGGGCAGAATCACCCTAAATATTAGTATTGCACCTTGTGGTATAATAAACAATTCCCTCTTTATTTATTTATTGTCAACTTCAGTTATTCATTAACTTTTTTCTCTTTTTTGTTGTTTATTATTTTTTATTGTTAATTTTATTAATTATCCCTTTTCTCCCTCCTTCATTCTCAGATTTTTTGCCTTATATATATATATATATATATATTTATATATTAAGATAACTGACAGATAGAGGAACACAATCTCACACCAACACACAATTCACATAATCACATGTAAAAACAAACTTTGTTTAGATTTTCTGTTTCAGAGACTGTTCCTAGAAGCTAATAAAAAAAAATATTATTTTTAGTTTTACAGTAAAACTGCAATTTACAACAGAAGTGCAGTGTCAGTCTTTAATAATTATGATCAAATATTCATTTTTACAGTACAATTGTAATTTACAACAAAATAGTCTTTTTATAATTAGTTAAAATAATAATAATCATTATTATGCCGTATTTTATTATTATTATAAATATTATTATTAATTAGTGCTGTCAAATCGATTTATTGTGATTTATCGCATCTAACATTATATATACACAGACACACAAACATTTATGTTAGATGTGATTAAATGATTTGACAGCACTATTATTAATGTGTCATTAAATTATTATTATGTTCTTTAGGCCCATTTAAAATGTTAGTGAAGGCTTTTTGATGACCATCTCTCTCTTTCTCTCATATAATTAATCCAGCCAAATCTTGCTGTCCGACACCCTAGAGAAGTAACTTCACCTTTCTGGGCAGCGCCCGCCCGATCGCCACTCCCGGGGTGGAGCAGAACAGCCCGACGTTGATGCCAGGAGTGGCGAAAGTCGATTTATCTGTTGCGACAGCAATATCACAGCTGGCGACTAACTGGCAACCCGCCGCCGTGGCGACGCCGTTCACCATCGCGATGACCGGCACCGGGAGATCCTGAATCAGGGTCATGACCTTTGAGAAAGGTACAGTTATTTGACTGCGCTGGCACACACTGTTCTGTACAGTAAATGACCTCTGACCTCTGAGCAGGTCTGGAACACCTTGCTGTGATACTCGCGGCCCCGGGCGGAGGTCAGCTCCTTGAGGTCATGACCTGAGGAAAACACGGGCCCCCGCGCTGCAGAGAGAGACGCAGAGTTACTGTGGACGGCTGTGTTTCAACAGATCTTTCTCTAGATTCATTCTGAATGTTTGCCTGATATGATAATGACGCGCAGGTCTCGCATGTGCGCGTCTGTCACAAGGTCTTCTCTCAGCGACTCCAGCATGGCCAGAGACAGAGCGTTCCTCTTCCCGGGGTCGTTCAGAATGATCCTCCTGAAATCGACACACACACACACACACTTCAGATCAGGTTCATTTCGATGGAATGATTCATGAATCGTTTGAAATGATTCTTTTGAAAACTAAAGAATGATTGACAGATTGGACATCAGTTTCTTGTGAGCAAGTTTAAGTCTATACAAGATATTTACCTGATGAAATATAATATACAGTGCACAAAAAAATGCATATTCACCTCAATGACAAACAAACACAAAATCACAATATTTGTTTAATAAATTCAAGCCTAATAAAGTTGTCAAATGTTTTGCTTGTGCTGCTTTACTTTCAACTTTACCTTTTGGTCATTTAATACAATGACATTCAGGCCAAATACTTTTAATGTCATTTTGCTTTCTGCGTTAATATCGATCGGTGTCGTTCATTTATTTTGGGCCTTATTAATGATAATATCCTGCCAAATGTAACCATAGCTATTATTATTTTATGACACTATGAATCTGACTAAAGAAAAAAAACATTTTTTGTATATAAGAAAGCAAGTAGAACGACTTTGATTTGTATACACTAATTGGTGTATACATTTTCTTTTTTTCCCCCCATTTTCCGTCATCTTTTTCTGTGCTTAATTAATAACTTTGTTTATTTTTCTTTTCTGTTGACAATTGTTGTATTACTGTTGTTCACTTTTGTATACGCACAAAACTTGTGTATTATAAACATGCCAACTCTTTATTTTTTTCATCAATTAAAAAAATGAATATCGAGCGATGCTGATGAGTTTACAGTGTGTTTGATTCGGGTCAGAGGTCACGCAAGTTTGCAGTTCGCACCTGATTCCATCCTGCTGTTGTCTCAGGGTCAGAGATGAAGAATCAGCGCTCATCTTCCTCGTCCAGATCCTCCAAAACGGCCTGCTGGACTTCAGAAGGTTCGATGCAATGTGAAATCCGCTTAAAATCATATTTAATTACTGCAGAGAAACTAAACGAGCACGGGGTGAGGGCAGCGACAACACCGGATGTGCGTTTCACCTGCTCTCCAAAATAAAGGTCTTCAAAACAGTGAACATTTACAAACAAATACATCGTGGATTAAAGTGTATATGTTGTTATGTTTAAAAGAACTGCAAAAAATGTCATAGGAATAACATTAAAACGTTTTTGTTGTATAATTTATACTATTGTGTCCAGCAGGTGTTGACAATGTTCGGTGTTTTACGCGCTTTTTTCTTCACTGCGCTTATTATCTTTATTCTGTTATTAAATATTTAAATAATTAATAAAAATAATAATGAATCAATTAAAAATAATTTAATTCAAGGTTTTCCTCTGGGGGAGTTACAGCTGTAGAAACAAGTTGTAGCAGTGTAATTCACACATCTCACCACTTAAACTCGAAATTTAAACGTATATTACAGATATAAGCAAAGGCGACCTTTCATATGTTTTATTGTCTCACAGCGTAATCAATAATTTATTAAATAATATAAAGTCAATGCAAACTAATTTAGTGCAAACTGGCTCTGAAAAAGTTGCAGTGGAGTAATTCACACAATTCACCACAGGAGGGCGATGAAACTTGAATTCTAATAAGTTTATTACAGATGTAAAATATATTTTTCCAGTTGTTTACTGTTTCACATGGTAACGAACAATTTATTAAATATTACATCAATAATTTAATTATTTAATTCAGATAACTTAATTCAAGGTTTTCCTCTGACTGCAGTTACAGCTGTAGAAATAGGTTACAGCAGTGTAATTCACACAATTCACCACAGGAGGGCGTTTAAATTCGAAATGTAAACGTATATTACAGATGTAAAGTTATATTTCTACTAAAAAAAAAAAAATAAAGGGGGTAAAATGTTTCATATGGTACCGAGCACAATAGAAATAATAGGTAAATGGTAGAAATAATTAACAGCCTTGTAATTCACATAATTCACCACAGGAGGGCGTTCAGACTCGAATATTTGTCTATTACAGATTTAAAAAATATATTTCTACTAAACAAAAGCGAACGTTTTCAGATGATTTATTGTCTCACAGGGTAATAAATAATATGAAATCAAAAGTAATTACATTAAAAAGTAAAGAAAAGTATTTTCTGAATAGGTTGCAGTGGTGTAATTCACACAATTCACCACAGGAGGGCGATTAAACTTCGAAATGTAAACGTATATTACAGGTGTAAAAATACATTTATACTACTAAGTAAAAAGGTAATATGTTTCTCGTTTCACTTCTCTGCATTGGTCATGGAGTCATTTTTATGTCATAGAGTTTAAAAGCCGCAACAGGAACAACTGTACTCAGTTTCAGACTTGTAAAAGGAAAACAACGTTTTCCTCTGGTTTACACACGTGAGGTCTGAGACCTGTACATTGTTGCTGCCCAATAAGGTAAAGGAGGACGTATTACCCGTGCAAAACATCTCTGAATAAGTTTAGGGACTAAATCTCACCATGTGCTGTTTTTGATAATAATCAGATAATATCATGCATAAAATAATTACAATGGATGATATTGTTTTTAGACTAACTCTGGAACTATAAATCTTATTTTTGCTTGGGATAAAGCAAAGGAAAAGGCAAACAAACCTTGTTTCAGATTTTTTTAAATTTTATTATTAATTAAAAATGTTTTATGACTATAATTTTAAAAAATGACCTATAATATGAAGTCTAGAAATACTTAAAAAAAAAAAAAAAAAAAAAACTTATTTAATATGACAAAATTCAGTACTAAAGCTGGATTTAGTATTATGTATAAAAGTTTTTGAATGGTAAGATTTTTTAATGTTTTTAAAAGAAGTCTCTTCTGCTCACCAAGGCTTCATTTATTTGATCCAAAATACAGTAAAATCAGTTAAATTGTGAAATATTTTTACAATTTAAATTAACTGTTTTCTACATGAATGTGTTAAAGTGTAATTTATATTCCTGTGATCAAAGCTGAATTTCCAGCATCATTACTCCAGTCTTCAGTGTCACATGATCCTTCAGAAATCACTCTGATATGATGATTTATTATCAATGTTGGAAACAGTTGTGCTGCTTAATATTTTTGTGGAAACTGATTCTTTGATGAATAGCAAGTTCAAAAGAACAGCATTTATCTGAAATAGAAAGCGTTCGTAACATTATCACTACCATTCGAAAGTTTAAGGTCAGTAAGAATTTATTTTTTTAAAGAGATTACTACTTTTATTCAGCAAGGATGCATTAAATTGATCAAAAGTGACTGTAAAGACATTTATAATGTTGCAAAAGCTTTCTATTTCAGATAAATGCTGTTCTTTTCAACTTTCTATTCATCAAAGAATCAGTTTTCACAAAAATATGAAGCAGCACAACTGTTTCCAACATTGATAATAAATCAGCATATTAGAATGATTTCTGAAGGATCATGTGACACTGAAAATTCAGCTTTGATCACAGGATATAAATTTCATTTTAAAATATATTCACATAGAAAACAGCTGTTTTAAATTGTAAAAAATATTTCACATTTTTACTGTATTTTGGATCAAATAAATGAAGCTTTGGTGAGCTGAAGAGACTTTTTTTTTAAAATATTTTTAAAAAATCTTTTGACCGGTAGTGTATGGATGTATGTTTTATTGCACAAATCCAATAATAATAAATTAAAAAAAAAAAAAAAATCTCCATTGTGACATTTTACAGTATGAAGAAAATATCTCTGCTTAAGTATTTGAGATGGAGAAATTGCAAAATAAATGAATCAAAATAATAAACAGTAATCAGTGCTTTTTGATTTTTAAAACACTGGTTTAATTTTTCATTTGGCACAGTGCAAAATATACCTTAATATTTATTCATCGTTTTATTAAAGTTATTATTTTGGTGTAAAATGACCTGGATATGAAATTCACATTTATATATAGCTATCATATCAACAATTATTATTTATATGACACATGATTTGAACGCTCAAAATGTTATTTCAAGGCTCCTGCCACAAGAGGGCGCTACATTCACATCCGAGAGTACAAACATTACTGACTGATTTACTCCTATAAACACACAAACGCCCAAACCGTGCGTTGTCAGTGTTTATCAAATATGAAAGGCTCGGATACGTTTGCTTAGAAAATTAGGAGGAACCCCGAGTGTTCGTCATTACGAGCGCGCCGTAGGCGTATTCGCGCGCTTACGCGCTCCCGTACAACCTGAAGAGTCAGTTCACGCGCGCAGAGTCAGATTTAAAACATTCACCCACAGCGGACAGAGACAGAACTGGGACGACACTCGCTTTATTCGTTTAATTTGCTCTGGTCAGCTGTTTCAGGATGTTTGGGTAAGTTAAACGTTTTTTCCCCTGAAAAATCTCGTTTCAAACTCTTGATTGTTTGGGCGAATCTTTTTCAGTAGGTACCCAGGTCATTATTTCACCGCGAAGAAATATATTTTAAAATATAAATATGATTTCGTCATTATTTTCATGACAGTAAAGTCAATTTGAAAACTACGTATCTCACGGTAGTATTTGATGTACTGTTTAACTTGAGATCGATTAGTGTAATGAGAACGACACAGAAATGTTTATTAATTAATTTATGTAACAGAATTCCTTTTTTTATTAATTAATTAATTTATTTTAATGTTTTTACTTGATGAGATTCACAAATATTACTTCAAATCAGTAGTTTAACAAAAAAATAAAATTAAAAATGTTTCGCTAACATTCCCATTAAGTTATGAAAACGTTATTTATGAGCGTCCAGTTGTTTAAAGTCATTACTTTACAATCATGTTACTTTTGAAAGGTTCTGAAACAAATAATTACAGACCAGATAACAAACATTTTGTTAACGTTTGTTCATAACTTTGAGAGAACCTTGCCAGAACGTTCTGAGAACAGTCCCTGTTAGCTGCGCTTGTTTATTTGTTTGCATCACTATTGTTAAGCATGTATAAGTAAATATATTCCAAGTATTTAGCAGTGAATATTTACTCATAACACTAGTAAAGCTGTGTAATTGCGGATCAGAAGTGCTGTAGTCAGACCTCAGGAGATCTGTGTGAGCAAACACAATATTCCTCAGTGATCTGAGACCAGCAGCTCTTTATTTTGATGACATATTGTGTGTTTCAGGTGCACGTGTATCATGTGAAACGGGTCATTCGGGTTCGTGGAAATGTTCAGACCATTTCACACGACCCTTGACCTTTTCCGCTCGACCTTTTCGCAAGACGCCGTGCCCTTGATGCTGTAAGCATGGATGTTCACATGCACAACAGTCAGATGCATCACTACAGGCTGAACAACGGTCCAAACCGCTTCTCTGTGAGTATGAAAACACACTCTTCATACATAAACCTGTACTGTTTTGTGTAAGGCCAGTTCTAATGACTACAGCCCAGCCTTATTTATGATGCATTTTTTTGACTGCAAAAGGAAATACACCCACACATTCACACACACACTGATTTATGCAGAGAAACCAGTTCCTTCAGCTCAAAGCATGACAGGACAGTCATTGTGTTGCGGTCCTCAGACAGGTGTGGTGTGTGTTAGAGGCTGCGCTGAATCCCACAGAGGAATGTGATTCTGTAGTATAGACAAGAATGTAGTCGAGCAGCATGTGAAACATTAACACGACATGATCTGTACAAAGCCAGCAGGTTCTGGATGACACGGTTTTAGAGAAGTATCACTATTTAAAGCTGCATGATTAAACGTTAAAAGACTGTGATATCTTAATTCCTAATGATAATGATTTGACTGTCTATTAAACCTTTGACAAGTGCGATCACACGGATTCAGATCTGAATTCTGAGCCAGAGCCGTTGTCATGAAACAGCTTCTCAAACAATAATTCAGCTTATCACAGAAGTACTGGGATAAAGTTTATAGTTCGGATATAAACACTGATGTGTACGGTAGTGATCAAAATAAAGCAAATCACCACTTGAAATGAACTTGACGCTTCAAGATTGTATCAATTACATCGTTGTAGGCGTTTGTCATTGAAAAATTCATTCAAGAGATTCGTTCAAAAACACTGATTCATCCAGCAATGAAACAAGTGTAGTCTTCATGAGTGAATCATTCATTCAAAACAAGTTTTAAAAAAATAATTCAAATGAATTAAATATCTAGTAAATTACATGTTATGGTTTAGTTGTCTGCTCAGAACTGTGGGAGAATCGTGATCTCTGTTTTAAACAACAAAAACGTGATTCTCAGTTTATCTAGAATCGTGCTGCACGATTACAGCTCATACTTGGGGTTTAAACCCCAAAGTACGTGTCCATTTGATATGAATGATTTCTCAAATCGTGTGTCTTAAGGAGTGTGTTACTTTACTAAATGATTACAGTTAAGTCTGAGGCATTTTCCACCCTTTATATTGTCCACCAGATGATAAAACAGGTGAAAACATCCCAGATGAAAGAGGAAACTGAGCCAGATCTAGACCAGAAGATCACAGAGACTTGATTCTTTCCATGTAAAAATCACCTAGCGTCCACATTACTAACTAAAACCATAGAAAAACCTTCGTCAGTGGAAGTAAGATAAATTAACAAAAAAATATTAAAAAAGCTAAGGCAACATTTTTCATTTTAAGTTGATGTACTAAAATAACTGAAATAAAATAAATAAAAACTATATAGACATATTTAAAAAAAATAAAAAAATCTACAAAGTAATACCAAAATTACAAAACCGTGAAATTAAAATGAGAATATAACCTTTGTCACTGGAAGTAAAATACATTTTAAGAAATAAAATAAAATATGAAAACTTAAACTTTAATAAAAACTATATAGACATATTAAAAAAAAATAAATGACGACAAAAAAAACATTGAAATTAAAATGAAAATACAACCTTTATCATTTGAAGTAAAATTAATTAAACTTATTTTATTTCAGCTAATTGCCAAGGCAACATTTCTCATTTTAATTTAGTTTGATGTACTAAAATAAATTAAATAAAAAATAAAAACTGGCACACAAAATTACAAAACCTTGAAATTAAAATGAAAACACAAAATATAAAAATAAACTAATTCAAAATATTATTAAAAACTGTAATAGTTTCTCAATGATACTGAACTAAGCAAGCATCATTATGGAAATAATTCTCTTCTGAAAACACAATTCTGCTTTATTTTAACATGCTATAGTTTTAAGATTTGTCATCTTCAAAATGTACAACAATCCAATAAAAAACATCTCCACTTTTGGCAAGTTTTTCATCAGACAGTTTTTTATTTTGTCAGACAGACAAAATAAACTACTGTTGCAAAGTTTGGGGTCACTACGTTGTTTTTTTTGTTTTTTTTTGGAAAGAAATTCAGTAAGGATGCACTAATTTGATCAAAGGTAACAGTAAAGACATTTAAGATGTTACAGAAGATTTGCATTTCAAATAAATGCTGTTCTTTTGAACTTTATTCATCAAAGAATCCTGAAAAAATAAGATGCATGACGGTTTACACAAAAATATGACCGTTTTCAACATTGATAATAATCAGAAATGTTTCTTGAGCAGCAAATATAGAATGATTTGTGAAGGATCATGTGACACTGAAGACAGGAGTAATGATGCTGAAAATTCAGCTTTGATCACTGGATATAAATTACACTTTACAATATATTCACATAGAAAACAGCTGTTTAAAATTGTAGTATTTCAATATTGTTACTGTATTTTTGATCAAATAAATGCAGCCTTGGTGAGCAGAAGAGACAAAAACATAAATCGGTTTACACTAGTGTAAAATTAGAGTAGAATGCTAGTAGGCGGTTTTACTTCAACTCCGATATTTAAGATCATAACATCCTATATTTATACGCCACAAACAGTTCATATGGGCTGATGCACTCTCTCCTCTTTCACACACACAATCATTTCCTCATGACATTATTGTGCTGTTTGTAATGTGATCCAAACCCGTCTGTTGGAGATAAAGGAATGACACACTCAAACCATCAGCTGTTCTCTACGAGCAGAGAAGAAAAGCCAGTCCTGCTTCTGTATGCTTGTTGTTTTCTAAAAAAAATAAACTGAATGGCACAAACTAAAGCCAGCCCACAAAGGTGATGCAATATGTGCGCGAGCTGCCTGGACATCGCTTACAGTGGGGCTGTTCAGGGTGAAGGGTGTGTACGCCGGCCGGTGAACAAGTAGCCCACTGTTCACACACACCTGTGAGAGGAGCTGTTTTCTACATGAGTAGAGTCTGTGTTCTGCTGTTTGAGCAGGGAGAGGCTCCTCCACCTCTCAAACTGACACTGGATTGATCTCTGGAGGTCACAAAGCCTTTGGTTACACTTTATTGCGTTGGTCCACTTTAGAAATAAACAACTATACGTCAACTAGCAGTCATTGCTCGGAAGAGTTTTAACTTTCTCTCTCTGTCTCTCTCTAGGAAGATGATCTGCAGTTCCTCAGTCTTGAGGAAAGGGAGTGTATTTTGTTCTTTGAGGAGACCATCGGCTCCCTGGAGGAGGACAATGAGAGGACGGGAATGTCCACGGGCGGCCGCAGGCTTGCGGTGGAGCGACCGGCCTCACACACGCAAACAGCACAACATCACAGCCCTGTCGATCATGACATCATTGACCTGGTCCACCCTAGACCCGATCACAACAGACAAAAAGACAAGCTGCCAGTCATCACGCCAGGTACCCAAAAACAACACAAGTCCACCCGTCTTACTGAAGAAACCACTTACAAACTTGCTTAAATGAAACAGTAACTCAATGTGAACCACAGAAAACATTCAAATTCTGGTGTTAATCATAGTGACTTTTTTTTTTCTTCATCTTAAATCACGGTTATTATTGTTAAACTATTAAAAACACTTGATATAAAACTAAAATAAAATATAAATATATAAAGTTTAGAAGTGTTGCCTTTGCAATAAACTGAAATAAGCTTGAGTTATTAACTGGAAATAAATAAAATAAAATAATCAATTAAACCTAAATACAGGGTTTGTACAAGGTGATAAAAGTACTTGAATTTGACTTGAACAGCCATGTTATTGAAATTGAATTGAAAATTTACTTGAATTATTGAAAAACATTTGCGTTTAATTTTTTTCAACAATCTTTTCACACAAAATTAACGCTGCAGCCCGTCTGATATAGATATTGAGCCACTTTGCATGTCTATTTCCAAGTATGTGATACAGCTTTCATTCAAGTTAATCATATATTCATGGGGAGGAAAAATGAGTTTGAACGAGGAAAACGATATCTTTGTCATAGCATCCTTTCAGTGGTTAAAGGATTAGTTCACTTCAGAATTAAAATTTCCATGGTAAGTTACTCACCTCCAATCTCATCCAAGATGTTCATGTCTTTCTTTCTTCAGTCAAAAAGAAATGAAGGTTTTTGAGGAAAACATTCCAGGATTGTTCTCCATATAGTGGACTTCACTGGGGTTCAACGGGTTGAAGGTCCAAATGTCAGTTTTAGCTTCAAAGAGCTCTACACGATCCCAGACGAGGAATAAGAGTCTTATCTAGAGAAACCATCTGACATTTTCTTAAAAAAAAAAAAAAAAAAATTATATACTTTTTAACCCCAAATACTCGTCTTGCACATACCAAGTATGCCAACATTATAATATAAAATATAATTTATTTAATAATAATATCCATTTCAAATTTTGTATTTAAAATATATTATTAAATAAGATATATTTTTGGATACTTTATATCTGTAATTCGAGTAAAAAAAATCTGTGTAAAAATAGTATGAGTTGAATGCTAGTAGGCTATTCCAAACATAGCTGAAGTATACAAGAACAAATCAGTAATATCCAACATGCTGTCATTGCTTCTTTAGCTGTAAGAGCAAAATACTATACATGAAACGGTTTTATAGTGTACAAGCTAACATTCATGCGCATTCTACAGCAAAACACCAGACAATAGGTCTCATTCACTAATAATTGTATAGATTATTTCATATTTATATGCACAGGTGAACTTCTCACAAAAATTCAGCCTAATTCACAACATGTACGTACACACACATTGGTTCTTAACTTGTTCTAATGTTAATGAATTTGGAGTTTTCTAAATGAGTCTCTTTGAATGCATTTATTGGGTTAAAAATACAGTAATATTGTGAGAATATTAAATCAAATTATATATACACAGTCAAACTAATGTATTCAGACACCTAGAACATTTCATTCATTAATACAGTTTATTCGCTATATTAAAAAACAAAACAAAAATGGTAATAAAATATGACAAGATCTCAGAGTTAAACTGTGTCAGAAAAAAATTCTTAATTATGTCAGATAACATTTAAGCAAAACATGTCCAGGTCAAAGTGCATGAATAGTGTCCTGAACCCTCTAGTAAAAATATATCAAATATCAAAAATGTCTGAATAATTTTTGGTTTGACTGTGTGTGTATATATATATATATATATATATATATAAAAATTTTTTTTTTTTTTTTTTAAGATGAAACATCTATGCATACAATAGTATCTTAACACCGTTATAAGGCAACCCAGAGTATGTGATTCTTGTGTGTGTGTGTTTTTGGTTGTTCCTACGTTTTGTAAATTTAGAATAAATTTTAATACGAAAGTTATTGATGAATCGTGATTTGTTAATGAAAACGTTCATACACATATGTCACACACAAATTCATGCATATGAACAGTTAGTGAAAGAAACCCACTGTCTTTGCCAGTAAAGCAATTGGCTCTTAAATTAAATATGTTGTTGTCTTAATAAACCCATTTGTTCTTGTACTATTAGAGATCCATTACTCAGTTGTGAATGTGTTTGCTTCATCAGATTTCCAAGAGCTGATCGCAGCCCCGGAGACCCATTATGAGGTGAAGGCGAAACATGAACCGCTGGCGATGCTGCACATCACAGACACGCCACCAGAGGAGTTTGGACACCATCTGCCCGCAAGTTCAGTTCCCACTACCGCAATAAGCGCCAATAAGATCGCCAAGCATGAGGACGTCACGCCTGCATCACAGCTGCTCCAGCGCAGATGCAGTCTGGAGTTGCCACAAAACCCCTCAGTCAAACACGGCCCTCCTATCCACGCCAAGCCCACGCGTCTTCCCGACAGCATCAGTATGTTGCTGGGCAGCCGCGAACACATTCCCCATTCAATCGCCACAGAAGCCGTGAGCGTGCAGGAGCGCCGGGCGCAAATGCTCGCTAACCTCACCGGCTCGGCACACCCTCTGGATGGCGGAGAGCCACCATGTGTTCGCAATCTTCCCATGCGAAGCATATCGTTTCGAGATCTGGCTCCGGACAAATCTAGGATGGAGGCGCTTTCGAAACTCGGACTAGCTCAGAGGCGATGCCAATCCGTCATGCACACTTCTCCGAGGGACGCCGAAAGTGTTAAAACCACCACATTAAAATCTAACTTACCAGCAAATGCTAGTGCTGACGTGCAAGCTACAGACACTACGGACCACTGCCAAACCAGGCGATCACAACCCATCATGCACACTTCTCCGAAAGACGCCGGTAATGTTAAAAACATCACTTTTAAATCTACCTTACCAGCAAACGCGAGTGCTGACATCCGCACTACGGACACCACGGACCACTGCCAAACCAGGCGATCGCAACCCATCATGCACACTTCTCCGAAAGACGCCGGTAATGTTAAAAACATCACTTTTAAATCTACCTTACCAGCAAACGCGAGTGCTGACATCCGCACTACGGACACCACGGACCACTGCCAAACCAGGCGATCGCAACCCATCATGCACACTTCTCCGAGGGACGCCGAAATCGCTAAAACCACCACTTTCAAATCTACCTTACCAGCAAACGCAAGTGCTGATGTCCGCGCTACGGACACTACGGATCACTACCAAACTAAATCTAGCCCTGCACCAATTTTGACGAGTGCTGAAATCACGCATAGTGATTTTAACAGCTATGGCGGTAAGAGCATAACGTTGAACCCCACACTGTCCTTTAGGGCTGAGTACATCCCAACTTCATTACCCAAAACAGAGGCTTCGAATGCACATCTCAACAACTTTGGCGGCAAATCAAGAGCCATGACTACACCTGAGCCAGTCTACGGAGCCCGATCCAAAACCTTCTTTCCGGTAAAAGAGGACAACTCAAGTTCAAACAGGACTGCAAACGAAGACTTACCCAAGAGGAAAGCGTCGCACTCTGAAGCACCTGTAAGCAGGTCCAACACTCAGCCGCCCACTCCGGCTCCAAGACCACTGCGTCTCCCGAGTCCACTGAGTCCCACTGAGCCGCGGTCCCCGGACATACGACGCAAGTCTTTGCCAAAGCCATCCTTCCGTACTCAAGGAATAACCGTCCAGTTTTCTGGGAAAGGAGCCACAGATGAGGCCAGACGTGATGCACTACGCAAACTAGGACTGCTGAGGGACACGTCTTAAAAACTCACACTACTTAATAATAATATTGTGGCTCTGTGGTGTGGAGTACAGTACAAAAACATTTGATAAGCTACAATTCAACCAGTGCTGGGTAGATCACTTACAATCTGAATACCGAATACATATTACATGACGAAATTGTAGTTAGTAACATAACCTATTACACATTTTAGGTCATATAATCTGACTGCTTTTTGAATATTTTTCAGATTACTGTTGACCTAACTCATTAAACACTTAAATTTTGATGTATAAAAACAAAAAGAAAGGAAATTATGTTAGGGTTTCCCAAACCAGGGTTCGTGAAGGAATTTCAGGGAGTTTAAGTTCGTGAAAAATTAAGTAAATTAGTATTTTAATCAAACTTAAAATACTTTCTTTACTTGCATGTCATGTGACTAATAAACGACAGAGAACCATGAACATGCAAACATGTTAAATTGACTTAATTATTAACTATTTAAAAAATTCAAGTAAATATATTACGTCAGAGGATCGACTGACTAAAAATAATAAAAATGTGTTCGTCAGTTGATTCAATGTTGAGAAAACAGTGAAATTATTTCTGTAAATCAGATTCTGAGAATTAAAAAAGTAACAGTACTCTGATTATGAGTATTTTAAAACATAAGATAATCTAATTACATGTATTTAAATTTTGGAAACTGATTAGGTAATTTTAGATTAATTAGTTACTTCCCAGCACTGAATTCAACTAATCATATATATATATATATATATATATATATATATATATATATATTATACATACAAACAAACAATATTGGTACTACCTTGTTTGCAAGATGTTCAGAAGGTCAAGATTTATGACCATGTGTTGGACAACAGCAAATCTTTTTGAATGAATTTCGAATGCAAGTTTAGAGAAAAAAGGCACAACTACCACTTGTTTGGACTTTGCTCAGAAAGAAAGATGTGCTTGAACTCCTAAGCAGACAAAACAAGCAAAAATCCAATCAGTTCTGATATCTTTTAAAAACACGAGCTTTCAGCATTCACATTCATCTTAAGTTCTACATGCTGCCTTAGAAGTGCATGAGACCTGGTTTAGGCCATCTTTGCTTCATGGTCACATGGTTCCAGAACATTGTTTGAGCCAATCACCCGATTCCTAGTTGTCATGTGACTAATCGCTCCATATTTGAACTCCTACAATACTGTTAACATTGCCTGTAAAACATTACTATAATGTCATGAAATTTTAGTTGATCATATGTTGCTTGCAAAAAGGATTTCATAAGAGTGCTTAGTTACGCTTAATTGGCCTTAAACATGTTTTTTGCCCACTTAATTAGTTTTAGATCTACCACTAGACTGCCATCATATAACTAGACAACCCCTGCAGAACCAATCTTCTGTTCTACTTGAGTTTGACTTATAATTTAGTAATAGAAAACATCTGCCCAAGCAGCCACTAAACTGTTATAACTATGTTTATTAATTGACATTAATTGTTATTTTATGAAATGGCTCAGTTACGAAAAATAAGTGTGCCAGCAGAACCGGCTTTCATGCGCCATCTTCATTGGCTCGATGGTAAAGTCACTGAAGTGAACGGTTCCTGGTTTTAGTCCGGTTTTATACGTTATGATTTCAGTCTCAAATTTGAAAGATATGTGCGCCAGAAGAACCGTCCCCAAACGTGCAGGCTCTGGTGGCCTGGAGGTAGAGTCATGTAACCACATCCCAAGGTCCGTGGTTTGAGCCTGGGCACACCCAAAAAACCAAAGGGGGGTGGGGTTGTGTGTGTGGTCCCCCCCCCCCCCCCCAAACTGCTCTGCGGTTATGATTTGCTACATTTAATAATGCAATAATACAGAAACCTTAATAAAATGCCGAAACGAGCAAAAAACGAAATTTCATTTTCTTTATTTTTACTTTTGCTTTCATTTTACTTTCAATTTCTTGGGGGGGTTTTTTTTTGTGCTTTTTTCTCACTTTATTGCTTTTTTTTTTTTTTTTTACTTTCTAGCTATTTTAGATTCACCTTCACTTTTTGTTTTTTACTTTCACTTTCATTTTTTTCTGTTTTTCTTTTTTTTTTCAATTGAAATCACATTTACATTTTCACTTTTTCATTTTTACATCTACTTTTTAAATTTTTTCCTTATTTCACTTATTTAACTAGTTAAAAAGAAAATATTTAAAATAGTCAACTAGTCTACTTAACTAGTTTAGTAAAATTTGGTTTATTTGATATAAGTAGTTGAAAAGAACTAGTTAACCTAACCTAGTTGTTAAAATAGTAACTAGTCTAGTTAACTCACACTAGTTAAGTTAGTTAACTAATAAATGTTTATTAGGTATTCAATTTTCTTTTTAACTAATTAAAAATTACTTAAGTCTAGTCACTAGTCTAGCTAACTCACACTATTTAAGTTAGTTACATAGATAAATGTTTATTCACAATTTAGTAGTACTAACTAGTAAAAACTAAACCTATTTACACAAAACCATGTAGTTTTCATCTGGTATGTTAGTTCATGATCTGGCACCACCAAAAACACTACCTGCTGAGCAGATGCGGCACCTTTAGTCATGTTTAGTAGACATGATGCTGTCGGTAGAGTTTTTAAACTGTTAAATATAAGTCAGCTTTATAAAATTTGCATGCCGTGCTTGTTTATAATTATGTCTGTGTTCAAGGATCAGCTGATGGAAAGAACCCAGACCTTTATGCAAGAAATACCTTTCTTTATTACAGCTCTTTCCAGGCTCATTTTACAATGTTCAGCAGGTAGTTTCTATTATAATGTTGTGTTTTATATTCTCTTGATGTCGACTTGGGTTGGACGTTGGCTGTTAGGTAGGGTTTTCTGAATCAGTGGTTCCCAACCACGGTCCTGGAGCCTCCCCAACACAGCACATTTTGCATGTCTCCTTTGTCTGACACACACATTTCAAGTCTTGGAGCACCGGTGGGGAACGCTGATCCTGGAGGGCTGCAGAGTTTAGCTCCAACCCTGAAAAAAACACACCTGCCTGTAACTTTCGTAATACTGAAGACCTTGATTAGCTTCAGATGTGTTTAAGGTTGGAGCTAAACTCTGCAGGATAATGGCCATTCCCCACCCATCTTGGAGTCTCGACTAACGAGCTGATGATCTGAATCAGGTGTGTTTGATTAAGGAGACACACAGTGTTGGGGGAGGGGCTTCGAACCGTGGTTGGGAACCCCTGTTCTATATGACCATCTTTTCCCTCATTTCTCTCCCAGCATGCCTCTACAGAAGCTCTCGTAAATGTAAGTTTAGTTCCTCCCACGCTAAACCACAGACATCCAAATCGAGAGCCTGTCGTTAAGTCACATGGGACTAAAATCACCACCGACCATTAATCACATTATTTTTACCTGTATAAAAGTGTGCGATGTGAATTTCAGCATGAATGAGTGAGAGTGTTAGTTTATGTAATATTAATGCATGTAGGATGTGTGTTTTTGACTTGTTTTTTTTTTTCTCGACTCCGGTTTTTTGCTTCAAACGAAGCAGTTTTTGAAGGACATTGAATGCATGATTGTGAACATGTGACACCACTACACACACACACACAAAACAACATTGTTTATTACCACCTCTGTGTAAATGAGAACACTGCTGGAAGTAAAAATGTATATTTTCTTGCATTGGTTAAGATCTTTAATTTTCAATAACTCTGTAGGATTGTTTCTGAATAAATACAATGAAACCCATCAGTTACAGATGACGTTGATTTTGTGTCGATGATCATTGTCTTGAACTCATCAACTTCAGGTGTGTGAGGTTAGTGAAACAGCAATGACTGAGCGACAACCACTGCATTATGGGATCGCATTAAATGCAGAATAGGGATTCACAAACGTGCGCCAACTCACTGAAACACCTTTGACAGAGACGTTAAATCAGTCAAGTCAATAAAAAGACTATAAAAAGTTGTTTTAAACCACAAATTCAAAGCACAATACAAACATAAAGCAGTAACAAATCAAAAACTGCAGAATCAAACCCTGAAAAAATTGACATTTTTGCATTGAGAAATTATTTTTAATGACAATTAAACCCCTAATATCTCATTGAAGTAATGAAGAAAAAACATTTAAATATTAAAGTACATTTGAAAACAATTGTGGGTACTTGTTTTGAATTTAATCATGTTGTGGATTTATGGCTGTTTTCTTGTTTTCCTGTTGATTTAGGGGTGAATTATGACCCAGAAATGAAGTTTTGCCGCTTAAGGCCTTGTCTCTCAGTCAGATCTTACCCGTTCCGCCCGCAGGCGAGTGTTTGCGTCTGGTTCGACTGCATTCACTAGTTCATTAGTTCACTGACTCGCGACGGCTGCGATGGGCAGAAAACAAGCTGATGAGGGTGTTTGAGACAAAAAGAGACATTCTCACGGTCACAGGAAGTCACTTTACTGCAACATGTTAACAGCTGCGTTCAGCCCATGCACGTCTCGCTCAGGAACGATCGCTGAGGCTGGAGAGAATAAACATCAGGAGAAAGAACAGAGCGGAACGTTTGTCTGAAGAACAAAACACTGAGTTTTCCTCTGTTAGAGTCTCTTCGTCACTGGACGCTATCGAACCATCAAACTCTATCAGCCAAAGTAAAATCACCTCCGATCTGTGTGTGTGTGTGTGACACTTCAGTCCGGCGTCGCCGTGTGTGTGTTTGTGTGTACGTGTGTGTGTGTGTGTGTGCTGATGGAGCTCCTCTCTGGTTGCCGTGGTGAGGCTGCAGTCAGGTGTGTCTCCGTCTCAGAGCAGGTGAGTCCAAAGCACCGCTGTCCATCTCTCTGTCCGTCTTTGACTCGTCATTTGCTCAGTCTGACATCATCAGCGTCTCCTGCGGTGCACAGGGTCAAGGGTCAAGGGTCAGCGAGTGAGCAGGATGTGTGAGTGTGACGACTTTCAGGAGAACTTGTTACTCTGTTGTTTTATTTACTTTCAAAATCATTTTTTATTTGAAGGTTTGCTGTGATTGGTTGAGCAATTTGATTATATATCAATGACTATAAAATAAAAATAATATATTATTTAAAAAAATATATATATATATATATATTAATAATAAAAAAACAGTATGTAATAAATATAATAACAATTCTAGTAATGGTAAAGTATAATTAAATTCTAATAAAAATGTATTTAAATTTAATTTAAATAATAAGAGTTATTATTACTACTTATTTTAATAATGATAATATAAAATAATATTATAAATAAAGCATATAATAATAACAATAATAGTAATTATAATTTTATAATAAAAACAACATACAACAATATAAAAGTTAATATATATAGTAATTAAATAAATGTATTTAATTTAATTTATTAAATTTTATTACTAAAAAAATAAACAAAAATATTATTTCTGTTATATTTATAAAAGATAATAATAAATACAGTACGTAGTAATAAATATAGTAATAATTAAATGTAATACAATTTTTATTTACATTTTATTAAATATTATTATTACTAAATAAAAAAAACAAAATAAGAAATATAACTACTGTAATATTTTACTGTAAAATAAAATGCAGCCAATTAACCGCACTGAGCCATATCGCGATTTCAGTGTTATTTCCATTAATCGTGTAGAGCTGTTGATAGGGCATTGTGGTTATTATCCCAGAATGCTTTGCAACTGAAATATTTTATAAATCAAATCGATTTTGAATTTCGAGTTTGAACTATCCGTTCTGTAAAAAGTTTAAGAATTAACTTAATCTACTACTTAATCAGTGAATATTGGAGTGTTTTTGTACATGAATGTGCGAGTCTGACCTGCCGCCGGTCTTGAATATGAGGTCAGCGTTCGGGGCTCCTTTGGGGTGCTGGTAGCGCGGGCGGCGCTCTCGGTTGGTGTTGGCGGGTGCGGGTCTCTGAGCGAGAGATTGCATCATTTCTGAAACACAACAACGATCAATCAACACCAGCAGATACACAACACAGAGGAGCAGCATGAGCTCCAGCGGTCCGCTCACCCTGATAGTCTTCCTGTTCCTGTCGCTCGTTGATGTCCAGCGTCAGCTTCTTCATGCGCATGCGCTCCTCCTGCTCCGCCTGCTGCTGGTTGAAGTGATTGGCCGCCAGATGAGATGACAGCGGCACGTTCAGGATCTTAAACTACACCGACAGAGATGGAAAAACGTCAAATATCAAGTATATCATTTCTGTGGATGAACTGAGATACATATGAGAAAGTATTTTAACATAAATGACAAATATCACATTCTGTTTAAACAATATATTATGCTACTTTAATTCTATTTTGCACTGATTTATTTAAAATGCATTTAGGTTTATAATTATATATTTTATTTGACTTTTTGTTGATATAACTACACTGAAAAAAACTATTTTCACTCAGAAATTTCATAATTAATTACAAAGAAACGGCAGATAACACTGAATTAAATGTGAAATTTAAAAAAACTGACCAATTATTAATTAAATTTATAATTACATACATTTATTTGACTTATTGTTTGACTTATTTGACTTAGTACTAATTAAATAATTACATTTATTGGACATTATTCAACTTATTAATTTAAGATTATTTAATTAATAAGTTGATTAAACAAGTCAAATAAATGTAATTAATTATAAATTTAATTAGTACTGAGTAAGTCAAATAAGTCGAAAAACTAATTGTAAACTTAATTAGTACAGAATTAATTACATTTATTTGACTTATTGTTTATTAGACTTATTTATTTGATTTATTAATTGTTTATTTGACTAATTAATTGTACTACACTGAAAATAATGGTGTAGTAAGCAATTTTAGAATTTTTTTTTAACACAGAAATTGCTAGTAATTTTCACAGTTAATTACTAAGAAACTACACACTGAGTTAAATATATTTAGAAATAGAATTTTCTTGTAAACGTACTCCAGTATTTTTTGCACAGTTTCTCTGCTGTATGATTAAAATACTGTGGCAATACAAACGTCGCACAAGAGAAGAGAGAAAACAAGTACAGATGGATGTCAAGTTTCTGAAAGACAGCGACGGGTAAAGTGGGTCACTGAGACACCGGCAGAATGAAAACAAAGATGCTGTGTGTGTGTGTGTTGATCTAACAGTGTGTGTGCTGTAGTTTACACTCCCAAAGCCACATCCTGAACACACCCTGCAGACCCAAACCATTCCAACACACACACACACACACGTACCTGCTGCTTGTTGCCCTTCCGTGTGAGCATGACAAACTGCATGGTGTCGCTGATGTCTGCGTCTGCGGTGCAGGAGGGGGCGGGGCTCTTCTTCAGCTGGCTCTTTAACTGCAGAGGAATGGCTACATCCAGCTGGTGGACCTTCACCGCCTCTCCACTGCGCTGCTGCTCACACACACACATTCATTCACTTAAAGGCCGGGTATACTTCATTTTCTGCATTCCGTTTCTGTGTTTGGGCTTCACGGTATGCAACTTACAAATGAAGATATTCAAGCAGAAGTGAGACTATAGATTATAGGACTTAAAAGACTTGTAATAAATCACACAAGTGCAATTCAGGAAATTAAAGAGGGTCAGTTTTGCTCTCAGAAGGATGTACAGGAGCAAGAGAGTGTTTGTGCACCTGCAGGTTCTCCAGCATCATTTTGTCCAGCGCCTGGATGAAGTCCTCGTCCTCCGCACACGCCACGTGTTTGAGTCCTCCGCCGCGGATCGTGACCTCCTGACCGACGAAAACAGCAGCGTTAGATCAAACCCAAACCTCCAGAAACACACTGCGGCTCCAGCACACTCACATTGTTCTCTTCGTCCGTTTCGTTCTCTTTGTTGGAGTCGGTCAGATAGTCTGTGTTCTCCTCTTCCTCCTCACGCTCCTCTTCCTCATTCTCTGAGCCCTCCTGCACATGTGCACAACAAACACGCTTTATCCAGCTGCTTAATATAAAAAATTAATTAGTCTCCAAACACTCTAACAGGATGAAGTATAGTGTGTATATATATAAACAAAACCTCATTACTAAGTGTGATATATATATATATATATATATATATAAATGAATATATACATATATTAAAATATATAATATAATATTATACATACACACTTTATATATACATTTTTTCTAGCTAATTCATTTGCCTGTATATACAAAACAAAAAAATACCAAATATAAATAATATTATACACTATATATACACACACAATTTTTTCAAAGCTAATTTATTTTCTTTATATTATATATATATATATATATATATATATATATATATATATACACACACACACACAACTGAATATTTTTTTAAAAGAGAAAAAATATTTACATAAATTTTTTTTTCCTCTTTTTTCCTTTTTTTAATAAATTAATAAATCAATAGTGATTTATTAAAGTAAAGTCATTTGAATTTTTTAATTTGAAATTATATCAACTACATTCATTAATTTTTATATTTAATCCTATATAGAATTATTTACATAGAATTTTTGTCTGCATGTGACATGCAGACAAAAATATATATGAAATATATAAAATGAGGGAACAAAATGGTGTACATAAAACAAGGGGATGAATTAGTAAAACGTGCTGACGTATTAGTAAGTCGTGGGAACAAATTGTTAATTTGTGGACACAATATACATCATTTTTTCCCTGCATGTCATATGTGGCGCTCTGCATTTATAGGCAAATGTAAACAAAAAAATCTGTGGAAAATCTATTAAATTCTAGTGGTATTTTTTAAATGAATTTCATATTGATTTTGCAGTGACTAGTGTTTGTTCTCCATCTCCGTATCATCAGTAAACTATATGTGAATAACAGAGGAGGCGGAGTTTACAGCTGTCAATCACACATGTGAGAAGAGTCACCTCCTCCTCGGGTTCATTCATCTCGCTCTCATTTCCAGACTGCTCCTCGGTCTCAGCTCCGCCCTCGTCTTCATCATCATCATCTTCCTCATCCAGAGGCTCGTTCTCATCCATTGCGCTGGAGGAGCGGCCGTCTTTCTCCAGGCCTGCACACACAGGAATGTTGCTACTAACCAAACCAGACCAAAACAGCAGCATCCGGCTCAGCCAAGGGATAAAAATAAACCGGCACTACAGAAGCACTGGTTTAAAACCAGACGGACAACACACACGACAGCATTCCTGAAGAGCTATTCTGGGTCTGCTGCTTTAACACTGATACTCTTACACTCACTGCAGGAATGTGTGTCTTTTTCTCTAGGCACACGTCAGGCATGAAGGCATGAAACAAACCAGAGTGTCAGTGAAAGGAATGCTGCTCGACGAGGAGAGTGGAAACGTGAGCAGAACAACTAGAAAAACAACTACACACACCAGAGCTGAGCGGTCTGACCATGTGTGGGTGTTTCTTCAACTACGGGCATTTTTGGCCCTGGAGACTTTAGGAAATACCCTCCATAAAACACACACTATCACTGGATCATTTCATTGGCCTACTGCAGGTCCAACAGTTCAGCAATATGGATAAAATGGCAGATTTTCTTGCTAACGCTAATTTCATCATGTCTTCAAATGTGTCTCATCTGATCAGAATCTACACTGTCAGAATGATTCATTCATTTGATACGAATCACATCAGGGTTAATATCGTTAACTAAAATGTTAACACACACTAACACACATGCACACAGTCAGATGGAAACACACGCACACATACACACGCACACACACAAACATACACACACTCTCACACACACACACACACATACATAGATGCACACACACAGACACAGAGAGACACACACACACACACACACACACACACACAGACACACACACACACACACACACAGACAGGCACACACACACACAGACAGGCGCACACACACACAGACGCACACTCACACACAGAGGCACAGACAGGCACACACACAGACACACACACACACACACACACACACACACACACACACACACACACAGACAGGCGCACACACACAGACGTACACACATACATAGATGCACACACACACTCACAGATGGAAACACACAGATGCACACACACATACACAGATGCACACACACACAGACATAGACAGATGGAAACACAGATGCACACACACACTCACAGATGGAAACACACACACACACACAGATAGAAACACACACACAGACGCTCGCTCACTCACTCACTCACGCGCACACACACACACTCATGCGCACCCACACACACTCGGTGTCAGACAAGTGTTACCCAGTTTGACGAGGAACTCTCTCTCCAGCTGTGTGACGTGCGCACAGGCCTCCTCCAGAGACGAGCACAGCTTCATCTTGGGCCGCAGCAGCTCCAGCGTGTCTGTGATCATGTACTCAATATCGATGGGGAACGGCTGATCTTTAGTCCACACATCAACACTCTTCTTCCACCAGATGTATCTCTAAAACACACAAGAATATGATTCACTGCGCTGAACGTCACAACTGTAGATTGGAATAATATACATTTTTTTATATTTCTGAAAGAAGTCTCTTCTGAGGCATTGCACATGAGCGTGTCATCTGTCTGTGATTGGCTGGTTCACAGGGAAAAGCTAACCTGGAAGTAAATGAGGAAGCAATCAAGCTTCTTCTTGCTGGAGCCGCGGTCGAAGTACTGCCCGCAGGTGTCCAGCAGGGTGCAGACCATACGGATGCGGAACAGGTGCTCGGGCGGGTCCAGCGGGCTCGGAGAACCGTCCGTGTTCACGCCGAACGAGATGAAGGAGAATAGAGTGCGGAAGATGACGGCGGACTCCACCATGCGGTAGTTATACAGCTCACCCAGAAACTTAGCACTGCTGATCCGCCGCTGGTTAAACTTGGGCTGGTTCACCTGACAGCGAAACACATCAACACACATCAACACAAACATCTGAAGCAAAGCGTCTCATCTGAGCAGAGTCAGCAGTGACACTCTAAGTGCGGGTAACACTTTACAATAAGGTCCCATTAGTTTACGCATTCACTAACATTAACTAACAAGCTTTATTCTCTGTTTTCTCTAGTCGGGTAGCACCAACTAAAAAAAATTGGCTGCTTATACAATAGAAAGGCAAGTTTTATTGAAAGCCAGCAGTGACGTACCCCTTTAAAACCCTCTGTTCCTCTTCATTTAGGGGTAACACTTGGCTTTTTCACAGTCAAAAGTGATCGAAGTCTTGATATGTAACTTTTTTTTTTTTTTTTTAGGAAAACCACTGTAATATATTTTTATTCAATAATATTTTTTGATTATTATTTAAAATTTTGAAGGTATTTTATGAAACTATGCAATATTTATACAATTTTTTATTAGCTATTTTTCCCCCATTGAAAATAATACACAATTATTTTTCTAATACATTTTTTAATTATTTTTCAATTTAAGCAGTATTCATGTTAAAATAGAGATGAGGCATTTAAAATCCAATTATTTTGAAGGTAGATTAGTGCCATCTGGTGGGAAAAAATAAAAAAAAACTTACTTGTATAGTTCTATATAAAGTGGCTTATAAACTCTAGTGTTTTTTATACTTTAGTGTTTTCTACTCAGCTTTATAATGGTAGTGAACGGGGATAATTCTCATTTTTTGGGTGAACTATCCCTTTAAAATCTCACACACACACACACACACCTCCATGCCTAGACGGATGTCTTCCAGCACTCCGTCCACCACATGAATGCCCACGTCCTCCTGATACGCCACCAGTCCGGCCAGCAGGTTGGCCACGCAGTGGATGCTGTTGTACTTGACGTTCCAGATGTTGACCATACAGCAGATCAGGTAACTCTTGACATCAGCGTCATGCCAGGGCAACTTTCTCATCTGCCTCAACACCTACAGACACACAGATATGAGAGTGTGACGCACCAAGAGCTGATCGTACGAACGTCAGAACACACATGACTGTATTCTGTAACATGTAAAGGCCTATTTTGTGTAATGCAGAGTTACCCAACTTCGTAAGTCAAGAAGCTTCTAGAATTATTTATATATATATATATATATATATATATATATATATATTATATACACATACACACATCGAACACATACACACATAGTGGAATCCACCACATACCTTCTCAGTGGTAACCTTGGACAGGTCTTTGTAGAGGAGTTTGCGGATGTACTCCTGCAGCGGGGGTCTCTTCCTGCGCACCGTCTTCTCCACCGGCGGAGGGTTACAGTAGTAATAGGCGTTCTCCACCATGGTCACGTAACGCACATCCAAATGCTGAGCCTGTTTCTTACGCATCATTTGCTCCTGAAAACACAGACATGTGCAACAGTGTCAGTTAGAGCTGCATTGATAAATTGAGAATCACAATTTTGTTTAAAATAGAGATCAAGAGTCTGAATAGACATCTAAACAAAATAACGTCATTTACTAGAAGTTATATTTAAATTATTTAATTCATTTGAATGAATTATTATTTTAAAAATAATAAATTGGTTTGAATGAATGATTCAATGACTAATTTGTAAAGACTTCGCTTGTTTCATTACTGGATGAATCCGCATTTTTGAACAAATCTCTGACTGACTCATTTTTAACAGTCACTTGTAATTGATGTAATTGATACATCAAGCGTCAAGTTACTTTCAAAAGGTGATTTACTCTATTTTGATTGCTACTGTACATATCAGTGTTTATATCCCAACTATAAACTTTTATCACAATACTACAGTACTGTAATAATCTGAAATATTGTAAGACAGAAATAATGATACTGTGTGGTTGAAAACGGACCAGTAAGACGCTTGTGCGCAGGTGAGAGTCCGGTGAACGGAAGAGGAAACGCCCACAGGTCTCCAGCAGTGTGCAGGCCATCTCGATATGATGATGAGAGAAATCAGACAGCAGCATCTGCACACACACACAGAGAGAGAGAGAGAGAGAGAGAGAGAGAGAGAACGATACCAAAATCAGCTGTCAGTACCATTTTCATCACATGAACTTCAATCAAAACCATGCAAAATGATTTTGAACCAATTCTGTTTTAGTATTATTTATATACTATTTTATTTATTAATATTTTGAACTAGGTTTTTATTTACAGTTCATTTTAATTTTAGTTTTAGTAATTTTGCTGTGTTTTTAAAAATTACTAAAACTTTAAAATTAAAAAGGAATATTGAAAAATGAAAAATTCAAAATATTAATTAAAACTACAATAGTATCTCAAAAATAAGTTTTAATATTTAATTTACCAAAAAATGATTTGTAATAGTTTTAGTTAACAACAACAACAACAACACTGTATTAAACACACTGTGTCATTTAAAGTAAACATTAAATGAAAACCAATCAAACCATTACATTGTTCATCTTAGTATGGACTTCACAGTGAAGCACTACTGAGTGAGTACACACTGTAGATGTCATCAGATCATCACGCTCACCTTGAGACAGTGCAGCGTGTCCGTTTTGGAAAACATCTTGAACTTGGCCAACTCCCCGATGAACCTCACCGTCTTATTCTTGGTCTCGATGTTGATTTGGTCCTTCTTTCTGATCTATAAGACACACACAAACACTCACTTTGATGCATTTTAACGCATCCTGCTTCTAAAATAGAAGAATTAGAGTGCGCACTGCTGGTAGAGAAGGCAATCACGTGATGCATTGTGACAAAGTCTATTTCAGGATGCTGCATATGTAGGCTATAGTGAGCGAGGAGAAACACACTCACATGAAATCTGAAATCTCCTTTGAGCATTGAGCAGAGGTCCTCCGCCACGTCAGACATGCACGGGTGCAGCGTGGCCACCAGACGGGCGTAGAACGGCAAGAGATCCAGCCTGAGTCACAGAGACATAAAAATACTTGATAAGATCACATCACTGAACACTTCAGCTCCATCTAGTGTCCACAGCTACAGATGAGCAGAGAAACACACCTCTGTCTGGGCACTGTGAAGAGAGCGCGAACCAGCTTCCTGCGATTGGACTTGGTGTTCATGTTCATACAGAAGTCCATAGCAGCCTGAAAACATGTTTGAACAGAGAACAGGCACAGCAATGAGAGAAACAACCCATCAGCCCTGATCAAGCGCTGTTATTGTTAACAAACACTACTACAAAACATTTTGGCAATTAAAATAAAGCTGAAATAAAAGTATTACATGAAAAACTTAAACGAACTCAACCATACTAAAATTACTAAAACTTTTTTTTTTAAAAAGAAAGCAAAATGAAAATAATAAGAAAATATAAAAATAAAAGCTAATTTAAAATTGAAGCAAATACAATATTAGTATATAAATACTACTGGCTATGATCAAGCACTGTGTATGTGTGTATACTGAGCTGTTTAGACGTGTGTGTGTGTGTGTGTTGAAATTAATCGCTTCTCTCGTACTAGCATAAAACCGCTGAGAAAGGTGAAACAAAAAATGTGAGTGAGCGTGTGTGGGTGCATGTGTGCGTGTATGCAAGTTTGTGCGAGAGTGCGTGTGTGCGTTTGAAAGAGTGTGTGAGTACAAGTGCATGTGTATGAGTGCACGCATGCGAGAGTGTGTGCGTGTGAGTCTGTGTGCGAGTGAGTGTGAGCGAGAATGCGTTGCGCATGCATGCGAGCGAGCGTTATTGTAACTTGACAGTGTCATGCGATTTTAGTATTTACTAGTGTTTATTAGTTCTAAATGCTCTAATATATCTGATTGCTTGACAAAAATGTAGCCATGTGCAGTAATATTGAAAATTGAGGATGCAACGCATCATGGAATCGAATCGAATCATTAACATGAATCATGTTCTGTGTGTGTTTGTACTCTTTACCTTATCAATCAGGTCTCTGTTGATGCAGTTTGGCAGCTGCTGGATAAAAGCGTCCACGATGAGTTTGAGATGAGAGCCGGTGCTGGCCTCCTCATCCTCCTGCTCTGTACGCACACACAAACATCAACACGATCACATTACATCACCTTATTTATTTGGCAGAGTGAGAGTGAGTGACAATGAGCTGCACAGATAAATAATTTCAAAATAATGCCATAGACAAAAAATGCAAAATACAGATAAAGTTGGACTAATACTGAAACTTTCCCTTTACTGCCCTCTGGAGGTTTTGGAGGTGCATTACTCAGTGTGTTTTATTGAGAAAGCAAGTGAGTGTGTACAGAAAAAAATATGAGATGGGACGAAGAATAATAAGTTGATGTTTTTGCGTTCTCTCGCAAAATGTTTGCTTTCTTTGCGTTTGTTTGCAAACCTTCCTTGTTTGTTTCTCGGGGGGAACGCAAAACTTTGGCTAGAGAATGCAATATTTTTGTCCCTTTCCATCACCATGTCCCTTTAGGGCCTCTGTAGTATGTGTGTGTGTACCTTGCTCATCCAGTAACTTTTTGGCCAGTTCTTCATTTTCGGTCTCGTCAGTTGCATCCAGATCTATCGGGTCATCCGTGATGTCCAGTGCTTCCAGCTCCATCTCCAACTCCTCAGTGCTGTTTCCCTCTCGTCCCTCTACACACACACACACACACACACCACATATGCTATTACAAACTGTTTCACATGCTACTTTAAAGAGGCCCCTTTTACAAAGTCTTGATGTTGTTTTTGGGCTCTACTAGATTGAATGTTGATTATTTTCCTCATATTCATATAACTCAACCAGGCCCCGCCCCTTTATTCTGTGTATGAATTATTTATGAGGAATATTGTGATGTGTTCGTTCCTGGAAGAAAACTCAAGACTGCAATGGAGGCGTTTTAGGAAGTTCAGAAACAGCGACACTGATATAGAGAAGAACTCCCGCTGGAGGGAGCTTTTTCATGCTTAAACAGCAACATTACACACTAAAGAAAGATGAATATGGGAAAAAGCAGAATAGGACCCTTTTAATCAATAAGTACATACTGCAAGTATTACACCAGACTTTTCTAAACCATTCCATACCTTTGCTGCTCTGGCTGCTCTTCTCATTATCCTTGAAGAGAATGGCAGGTACAAATGCCTTCAGATCCACCATGTTCTCGTAGAAGTTACGAGCGTCCTCATCCTCCCAGATGCCGCCTTCCAGATCGTACTCGCCTGGTTTTCCCGGTGTGAAGATATCGATGCCCGGACCGTGTTCTGCCACACAAAACAACAAGTCATGTACATGCCAAGACAACATCTCTGCACAGAAGAAGTTGTGCTGGCAGTCATACCTTCCTGGACGGTTTTGTCCTGAGGAAGTTCAGGCATGTTCTCGTCCAGCAGATCGGCCAGAGTTTGAGTGTTTGCCAGCAGCTTCTGATAAGAGGTGGCGAACTCCTCGTACTGCTTATGTCTGTCCTCGCTGAGCTCTCCTTTAGAGTGAAGGATACGCCTACAGAGAGACACAAAACAGGAGCTATGACATCCCTCCATTGCAAAGACCACACAAAAAAAGTGCACATACTATGACTATAATGACTTCTGAGAAACCCGGAAATGTGAAAAGCGTCCATAGACAAACCCACCTGTTCTGTCTCTCAATGTTCTGCAGCTCTCTGTGGTCTTTCTTCAGGTGTTTGGTGAGGGAGGTGAAATATTCTCTCAGCAGATTCTGGAACGGCTGCTGTTTCTCTGCATTGATGATCTGGCTGGGAGGGAACGACAAGCCGAACTTCTCTGCCGCGTTCTTGACCTTCCGCGGCACCAGCCCGGCGATATCATCTCCGCAGTGCTTGCAGAAGCTGATGATGACGGAAACGTGCGTGTGTGTCTCTCGGTCGGCGCCGATGATGTTCTTCAGCTGCTCATAGATGAGCGACAGCCCCTCCTTATCGGTGAACAGGCCCACGATGGTGAGCTCGGCGATGAAGCGCAGGTCAGTCCGCAGCTTGCTCACGTTGGGCGCCTTCTCCTCCTTCCTGGCCTCGAAGTGCCTCTTCCAGGCAGCCAGCAGCAGTGGCGCGAATTCGGCATAGCGCTGGTGGAACAGGGAGCAGAGGTGCACGGCACAGCCCACGTCTGAGATCTTCAGCTTGGCCTCCACCATGGAGCTCACGGCCTCACCGATGTATTTGCTGAGGTTGAGCGAGTCGAAGTCTTGCGACAGCGAGCTGCGCTGCTGCTCTGTGAGCGTGCGGAGTTTCTTGACGAAGGCCGTGTTCTTCTTCAGGCTGGAGTCCAGGCGGCTGAAGAAGGCCTCCTCCGGACGCGTCTCCTGCACGTGCTGGTTTTTCGCTCGCAGCTCCTTCCTGCCGTGGTGTCGCTCCCACGCCTCCTGCTGGAGCTGATCCGCCTCCTCCTTTTCCCTGGTAAGACACAAAAAACAAACTGTAATTACAAAGTATCTAATTTTACTATCGTTGAGATGTTTTAACAAGCATGCAGGGCTTGACATTAAGCCTTGTAATGTGCAAGTAAATCAGTCATTACTTGTCTGAGTAAAGAAGTTGCTTGTCTGGAAAAAATAAGACTTTTTGTGTTGTAAATTTACTTTATTCTGAAGCAATATTCTCATCAGTGTTCTGTCAGCTTTGACATATTTAAATCTGCATATTTGTCATATTTACCCTGAGGGCCTTTTTTTTTTTTTTTTTTTTACTTTTCTCCCTAATCTTATTAAATGCATGCTTCATCTTTCATTTAAAATTCTTGAGTTTGATCAATAAATTTAATTAGCATAATAAGACACTATAGAGCTGTTACTAATCAAATTAAATAATTTACACTGAAAAAATTACAACTGCATTAAATAATGTTATGAGGTTGTTTTAAATATTTTTTGAAAAAACAAATAAGAAATGTTGGGGGGGGGAAATGATACTTTTAAACATGAAACTAAACCACCAGTAGGTGGCGGCAAGTGGCCGTCTTAATGAATGAGTCATTCATTCAAATGATTTGTTCAAAAGGCTGATTCATTCAATTATGAGGCAGTTGTTTATGAATGGGTCATTGAATCTTTGACTCAACAAATTCATTTAAAATCATTCAGTAATGAAAGTGTTTCTAAGAGATGTGCTATGATTCTGCTGTGATCTATGTTTGGAACCGTTTTCGCTGCTGAAACAGAACAAAAACAGTCAATATTGCATCTAAAAATGTAAGATGTAATGTAAACTACTTGTTTATTGAATAGTACTCAGTATTGTAATGTTGCTTAACTGTATTATATGTTGTAAATATAAAAACTTCACATTTAGAATTTTTACCGCAGTATGTTGTGTGTGCTGCGCTCATTTGTTTCCATTCCTTCTCAAGATGAGGCTTCGTGAGCTTCAAAAACGGAACCTTGTTACGTCAATACATTATACATTATATATTATTATCCACTACCGATCACCACTTACACTAAATGTAATAAAATCAGAGTCATTCTCGTGTTTTGGTGATTTCCTGGTTATTTATTTGTCATTTTTTTTACTAGAATATTTGTCATATTCTAGTAGAATGCAGTTAGAATGACCCCGAAACTCAATATCCGGTTGAAAAATGCCCCTCTATGTGTTTTTGTCTTATATTTCTAAAAGATACAGTTTAGCAATATCGCACAATTGCTATATAAAATATTAATTTTATACAAGAATTCATTGAACAAGAAGTTCATATTGCGAGTTACATTTTAAACAACATTGTCAGATTTTGCTCTTTTTCACAAACAAAAAACAGTTCCAAATGAAGCCATGGTTGTGCATCTCCGAGCAACACGCAGTGGAATGCATCAGCGTTTTTGAACAAATCAATGATTCAATGATCCATTCATAAAGACTTCCTGAATTCAGAACTGCATACTAGTATACCACTCGTACTACTTTTACCATATCTTTCTATGGCAGTTCTGAATTCAGCAACAGCCATTCGCTTAATTCCTCAATGAATCGGTTGAATGAATGATTCAATGACTCACTCGTTAAGATTTTCCGCTACCTAATGGTGGTTTAGTTTTAGATTTAAAGTATCAATTCGTTTTCCAATTTCAGTATTTAAAACATTATCTTATAGCATCATTTATGTAATTGTAAATGCAGTGTAAGTACATCTAGTATCTGTCACTTCTGGTGTAAAAAAAATGATTTTACTGACACTAATTTCACTGAGTTAAATGTAAGAATTTGACAAAGATGATGCATGGCTAGAAAAAGATTTCAACGGAGGTGCTCTTACTTCAGCTGCGCAGCCTCTTCCTCTTTCTGTCGTTTGGCTTCCTCCTCCAGCAGCTTCTTCTCCTGCTCCTCCTGCTGTCTCTTCTCCTCCTCCTCTTTCTTCCTCTGCTCCTCCTCCGCTCTCTGCTTCTCCTCCTCTTTCTTTTTTCGCTCCTTCTCCTCCTTCTTCCTCTTCTCCTCCTCAGCCCGTCTCTTCTTATCGTCGGCCGTCTTGCCTCCGTCCTTCTTCCCGCTTATCTTGCCCTCGTCTTTGCTCTTCTCGCGGGACGCGGCGACCTGTCTGTCGGCGTCTCTGTCCTTGTTGCTGAAGGAGCCCGTCTCTCTCTCCTCCATGTTGACGGACTTCTTGCGTTCAGCAGGCATACTGCTACTGCAAAACATAACAGTACTTCAAATTAAACAATATCTGATAATAATTGCAAAAGTAAAAATTCAAGCACTAGGATACTGCACTTCAATGGCATAGTGTTTTAAAAAATATTTTGCAATTTTAAAAAATATTTTGCATTAAAAAATATACTGTACATGGCACAGTTTTTTTTTTTTTTACAGGTTTATAATTGGATTAAAATATATATATATATATATATATATATATATATATATATATATATATATATATATATTGCACTTACAATAAAATGTTGCATTCGGAATACTGTTTTAAAAAATATTTTTGCACTAATTAATTGCATAGAAACAATTATACTGTATATTGCATACTTTTTTTTATATTTTGTGCATTTAATCTAATTTTTGCATTGAAAAATATTATGTATATGGCATACTGTTTTTGAAAAAAAATATTTTGCACTTTTAATCCAATAGTTGCATTGAAAAATACTATATATAGCATACTGTTTATATATATATATATATATTTAATCCAATTAATTAGGAGTCATTGAGAATGTCAGTCACTCTGAATAATCTGTACGGTTACTACTGCATTGTGGGATATGTTATTCCAGTCTGCTCTGGTTGCATACTAGACGTGTTGTCCAATGTCGTGGTTACGCAGGTATTTAATACACAGGAAATCTGCCTATAATACAGAAATACTGCCGCAGCCCAGGTCAGGTTCAGTGCCACGCCTCCTCAAACACACCTGTCAATCATGCTCAGGTGATCAGCTGGTACAGGTGAGTTTGATTAGGTAGTGATTAATTAACTCTAAACTCTGCAGGAAAGCGGATTTTCAGAAGCAGAACTGAACAGCTCTGATCTAAATGCCGGAATACAGTTGATCAGATAACTGCTGTTCAGATGCACGTGTGGTTCGTATTCAGCAAAACCGGTGCTCTCGGCCCAAACACCCGGAAACACACACAAACACTCTCTCTGACATACTCAAAACTAATTCACAAACACACATATCATAAGTTCAACCGCTGACTGTGTCGCTATATGACCTAATAAAGTCTCTCAATAACAACAACAAAAAGTACTGAACAAACAAATCCACAAACAGCAACAGCTGCAATAATAAAAATCCGACTAAATAAACCACATAAATCATGTGGGTCACTGCTATTCAAATATATTGTCGCTTTTTTATACGCAGTTCATTTTTAACAAAAACTGAATCATTTTAATGAAGCGATTGAATGTTTGACTGCGTGTTTATGAATTAGCATTAGCCGTTAGCTGCCGTGAGGCCACTCGTATGTCAAATATAACACGTTTATTCCGCAAACAGACGAAAATTACAGAAACAAAGAGATTTTCTGTCACTGACGTAAACACAATTGTATTTAGAATGAAATGTCAGTCTTACCTCATGTGCTTGTGTTAATATTCATAAGTTTAGTCTGTAAATGACACGGCGCTCGATAGTTTTCAATATTAGGACCCCTGAATGTGGCGCCCTAACCGTGCCTGATCAAAAAAAAAAAGTATTCATCCAAAAGAAAAATAAATGTGGTAAAATAAATCAGGTAAAACCAGATAAATTCCAGTGTTTAACTTAAACTCATGTAATTAATGTCAAATGGATGCCAAGTTTATTTCATAGTGTTACTCTAACTCTTCAAACGGTGTAAGCTTTCAGTATCTATCTATCTATCTATCTATCTATCTATCTATCTATCTATCTATCTATCTATCTATCTGTCATTAATCACCAGAACGATATACATATATTTTATTTATTTTGTAGAAAAGGTACAAATAAACATACATTGTTTGAAAAAAAAAAAGTTGTGCATAAGCTTTATTCAAAAAAAACTTTTATTTGTATTTTTTTTAACATAGTGTCATAATACTTTCGTATAAAAACGTTAAAAAAAATTAACTGACATTAAGTTTACAAAAAAGTCATAAAACATATATATGTACATATTTTACTGCTACAAAACTTATCTGTAGCTGTTATTATATCTGTGGCCTGTAGATGGAGCTATTGGCGCATCTCACTCTCTCTCTCTCACACACACCCACACACACAGGGAAGAATTCGTGAGTCTGGACCCAGTGGGTTTTGATCATTTGTTCATCATCATCTCATAAGTGACTCATTCAGTCTTAATGCTGTTTCTCAGGTGGCAGATGCTGAAATACTGCCTGAGGTGTTCAATAAAACACAGGTGAAATGAAAACCCCAGTCCCTTTATTTTGTCACATGTAGGGGGCTCTTTTAATGCAGTCAAGAAGCTGTGAAGTTTTAACTTTAATATCAGTCATTCTCAGCAATATTTTCTCCTGAACAGCGTCGTAAAGTCAAACATTTCAGTGGAGCCGGTTTTGATGTGCCGCTGGGAATATTTCCAGGTGAAAATGCCAGGGAAACAATGTCAAGGACGTGATAATGATTATATCAAGAGATGCATTATCTCAGGAATAACGACAAGCCTCGCAAGGACACCAGAGCTCATTCTGCCATCAAATTTGACTGTGAGCTAGACCAACAAAACATTTATGCAAAGAATATGATCTGTCATTGTGAAGGTGAATCTATGCAAACACAGTCCTTAAGATGCATGTCATATTCATCTGACCACGGTGAAGCAGACGCACAGTACAGTCAATGGTTCTCAACCAGTTTTGCTAATTTGCACTGGATCAAAATCAAAACCATGTTTATTCACTTAAAGATACAGGGTGTTTTTGCATTTTTATCTGTGAAAAATATGATTACAGAATTAAGAAGTTGGTATCTAAATTATAAATCTGTTTATTTTACAGATTTATTATTTTATCAAGTTCAAATATTACATTTAGAGAGTTGAAAGGGAAAGTGCAACGCGCAATATGGCGGAATAAGTCCCGCCTTCTAAATAAGAACCAATGGCCGATTGGTAAAGTCACCGCGTCACTGTAGCTGCCCTTAGAAGCTCCGGTTCCTATAGAAACAGTAAGATGCCGGTTTTTTGTCATGATTCGAGGGTTTAGAAACACAATTTTATGAGACAGTTGTTGTCAGATTTCACTGGTGATTTATTTAACTGAAAGCTTGGCAAACAGCATTGGAGATTATGATGTTTCCCCATTCAGATAGATAGGAGCTGCACTTGCATGGCGTTTCAAAGATGGCCGCCGAGTGAATTAATTGTCTTAAGGGACTTTGTTATTATATGCATTTTATTATTCACATTTAGCTTTGTTTTTCCCTTGATATCACACATTTGTGGTTCACAAGTCACAGGTTGAGAACCAGTGCAGTAGACTGGTGATATGATTTCAACTGTAGCTTTATTCTCACTCCTTGTAGTGACAAATTGGGTCATCCCACGAGATCCCATAGGTAGTATTTGTAGTGCCTGTATACAATTCCTACAAAATCATGTTAGGATAAATGCTGTTTCAACTAAGTTATAATGGCCATTTATGTCTGTATTAGTTAGCTTATGTACTAGCATAGCATACAGATACACAATTAGCCTGATAGCTTAGTTTATACACGCATTTGTACTTACCTACATGTATTCACAATCATCTTTAATGTAATTATGTGTTAAATTAAGCGTTAAATTTCCAAATATTTCAGTTATAAATAAAACAAATGAATGATTATTCACTTAATAGGTTACTATAATCATTATTTATTAATTAACAGGTAATCAAGTGTAAGAAATTACATTCAGTTGGTTTTATTATGCACTAATTTGTTTTCTTATGCATTATATAGTAAGCTATATAGGTATTTTAAATGAATATCATTCATATATACTTAGGATAATCATTAGCTGACAGTATGGGGAAAGGGAGGACCTGGTTTGTCATGACACGGGCCGCAGGTCTTCTTTAATGGCTTTATATAGTGGTATGAGTGAGTTTGCCCACAGTTCCCTCTGGTGGCCGGGGTTGGTATGTTGGAGTTGTTGTGCTGTAAACACCATAGTGAGGACTGTGCGCTCAAAGTCCTCCATCCGCAGCGAGCCACGGCGGAGCGCCAGCTGGGCACCGAGCCGTTGGATCTCAGAGAGGCTTCTGGGAAGCACATCCTCACACAGGACCTCCAGAACCTCCAGCTTCCTCATGGATGCCAGTTCCTGATCGGATATGTGGAGCGTCCCGCGTGCCGCGTCCATGTATGCGCCCGACAACAACACCTGCAAAACAAGACCACTAAAAATACTAAAGAAATAAACAGAAGTTTCAAGGCAGCTTCATTTCTAAGAATGTTTTGGTTGCATTTCCATTTAGTTATAAAAAACGTTATTTTTTAATGTTCTCTTAAACGTCGATTTTTTTTTTTATGTTTTAAAAACGTGGTTATTCAAACGTTAAGGAAACATTCCATCTTATTTTTTTCCAGTAATGTTAATATTGCCACAACATTAACTGAAGTTCTGATAACGTTCCCTGTTGGCTATAAAGCAGCTCTACAGAAGACAAAAGTGTCATTATTCAGCTCAATTCATTTCAATGTTGATTCAGTTCAATACTGTCAAAATTCATCAATTTTGAAGCAAATCTGATTCAGTTATAAAGCAGCTCTGTCATTATTGAGAGCAAGTCAGATCAAGTTTTGTTCTCATCTAATATTGTCAGTGCAGTCAAACTGATTATATTATTGAATATTAACCCCCGATTTAAAAGAAGCACATGATGAATACAAAATAACTCCTGATTCACATTCAACAGACTAAGTGCTCAATAAAACAGCTGTTATGGATGATGAATACCTGCTATCTGATGAGAGTTCAGTCTGATGTCTTGTTCAGTCTGTCTTTAGCGTGTGATGAGGCGATCATCAGTCTTTAGTCTGGCGTCTGGTTTCAGCTGGAGTCATGCAGACTCATTCAGCGCTGGAATATTAACATGTCTTTTTGTTTTTTAGATTGAATCTAAATGGAGATCTTGTTTATCTTTCGGTATGGCGTGGCTGATGGATCTGACAGCTGGAGAGATTGCAGAGCTCAGCACAACTCAATAACTGAATAAACTCAAGTATATGAAGAGATAATAAGACCTATTGATCGCTTCCTTCATTCAGCGGACGATGCTGCACTGCAGATAAACAACACCGAAAGAATTTTTTTTTAGAAATAAAACAGTCTCATTTCAGTAAACACAGAGCTATTTTGAATACGATGAGCTTTAGATTGTACATATTGGTATCTTGAAGTATTTAGAAACATTGTTGAGATCTCTAGAAGACGCATTTATGTGAGATGTGGTTAATTTAAAAAGTTTTAAATGTTGCTACTTGTTTCAGAACGTTCAGAGAACATTCAAAAGTAACGTTCCCATAATGTTCGCAAAATAGAATTTAGAATTAGTTTTCATAACTTATTATATTTTTGTTAGCTGGGATTCTCTTTCACTGGGTTGCGAAAGCTGCTTTGAAACAATATGTATTGTGAAAAGCACTATACAAATACACTTGAATAGGATCGATATCAAATGTGTGATTTTTCTTTCATATGGGTGAATCTCAGGGAACCTCATAGAGAAGGTTGGCATCTTCCACAGATTTCTGAAAGGAGGGGTTGAGCAGGGCTGGCGTCCCTCGCTTCACTCTGAAGGCTGATGGGTACAAAGCTGAGAGACAGAGAGAATCATGGGTAATGTGACTGACACTTTACCTTTACAAAGTTCATCACAAGTAGCTTTTCCACAAGTTGAGGTAAATACTAATATATAGAAGGTGCATAGTGTCATACACCAATACAAAACACCATAATGATAACACTAAATAATGCTATAAACATTTAACAACATAAAACCATAATGTACATAAGAAAAAACTACGAAGAAACGTGATTCTGGGAATATCGTCTTTATTAGCAAACAAAAATATTTTCTAAAAACGTTTTGCTGGCATTCCTATTAGGTTATATATTAATTTTTTTTTTTTAAATCTTGGTTGTTCGAATGTTACGGGAACATTATGGTAACGTTACATTTGAATGTTGTTATCTGAACATTCTGAAACAAGTAGTAACAAAAAAAAAAAACAGACCAAATGTTTCAGGAAGAAATACTCCATGAACGATGTGTAGGCTTATATATTATGTTTTTGACAACATTATTAAAGACCAGATAACTTTGAACAAACTTTGAAGAATGAACTTTCACTGCCGGATTTTCACTTCCAAAAGCTGTAGGCTAAATTGAACCGTATTTTACTGTAGAATTATGTCTATTACAGTTTCCCACCAAATATAGTAAGGGAACTTATCATTAGTCAATGAACAGTTTTGGGTTTTTTGCCTTTATTATGACAGCACAGTAAGTTGACAGAAAACAAAGTTGAAGTGAGAGAGGGGGGACGGGATCGGGAAAGGTCCACAAGCTGGGACTCGAACTCGGGACGCCCGAAGCACAACAGCTCTATATGTCAGCGCGCTGCCCACTAGGCTATTGGCGGCGACCAATTAACAGGTTTTTACCATTAAAAATTATGTTGATTTTTACAGTGTTATTTAATATCCATTGCATGAACGCGCACTGTCCAAGCATGGCGCAAAGTCCTGAAAAGTGAAGCCAAAGCATCTCGATCGCCCCCAGGTCAGTGTTGCCAATCCCCTTCAGCTGAAAGTAGCTAAAACTAGTCGCTAAATGTCGCTAAATGACGTCATACTGGCGAGTCCACTGATCTATATTAATATAGATATAAATCAGTGGGCGAGTCACGTAATCTATACAAGGTTTGTCCAAGAAATTGCTAGACTTGTTGCTAGGCTTTTGAAAGAAGTCTCAAAAGGGGCGGGGAAGTCGTTAAATCCAGCAACACAATCGCTAAATTGGCAGCACTGGTCCCAGTATAGGTCATAAGCCCTGCCCTCTCCATGTAAACTGATAGACATGAGACAAACTAAACAATTAAATTACACTTCAAATAATTTTTTCCCAAAGATAGTTTCAGTCATACTGACTGATGTAAGTGTTGATGTTATAAAAACGGGGGTGTGACGTCATGATTGACAGCTGTGATTGACAGCTTCTCTGAGCGAAGTAGTCACAGACTTTTTCCGGGATTTTGGGGAGGAGATTGGAGCTTTAACTTATACATTTCCATAAAAGTTTATTTCACACTGACATAATGAGTTGTTCTGCAGTATTAACTGATTCTGCAGGAGTGTGGGCGGGGCCTTGATATGGCGGCTCCACCTTATGCTCACTACTGCGCAGAATCAGGTCGAGATGTCAGCGCCATATTGGGACATTGACGGCTTCACTTTTCTACAATGTAAGAGAGTGGAGGTGCATCATCTATATTTTTTACAGTCTTTGTCACTGACATGTTTGGGCAGCACATGTGTTCAGCAGCTGCACGTCTGCACCTGATTGGCCGTTGATGAGCATGTCAGTGGATGACTGACAGCAAGGTGCCTGTCGCTGGAAGATATTGGTCTCGTTCCATCATGACGGCCGCGTTTAACATCTGCATTACAGGCCTGCAGCCGAAAGACACGGATCTGATGAAGCCGCAGCTGTGACGCACTGCTGCAGAAAACATGAGTCACGGATGAGTAATGCAGCAAAATGATATAGCCTATGTGAAGTAGGAATGTGTCATTAGTCGTTCAACAATCAATTATTGAAGTTAAATCTAGACGAGGGAACAGAAACAACTAACTTAGACCAAAAACAAGTTGGAAGCTGAAGGGTCATGTGTTTGATTCGCTCAGGATGTCGCCAACATCACAGGCATTCCACATCTGTTTGGACCGATCATCTGCAGATGTGTGTCGGTCATTCTCAGACTCTCACCTTCACAAACTTCATCCTCCTGCTCTAAACTGCCCTTTAAAGCCTCATAAACACACTGTGTGTTCGAAGCCTGCAGCCGTCGCCAACCTTCTCCACTGCATTTCCATAGAAATGAGATGCAGACGTATGTGATGATGTCACTTCATAAAAATAAACATCTCGCTGTTTTTGTAATGAAGACTTTATATGTGCCTCTGTTAGATATTCAGAAATTAAAGACAAAGCAGTTATATGTCTTCAGAGAAGAACACACGTTTATGGAGCATCATCTGGGTTTGATATTTTAAAGGCATGTTAAAGTGTGACTTCATTTTATATATGAAGGGCACCATAAAATGATTATAAAAGTCATCAATATCACTCATTCAAGTCATCTGATGTTCATTTTTGGGTGAATTATTCATTTAAAAACCTAGAAAAAAATTCAAATGTAACGTGAACCTTTTCACAACTTAAGGAGAACGTTCTTAGAACATATTTTTGTCAGCTGTGAAACTGCAAAGAGCCTTTATTTGAATGTTTAACAAAGTAAAACCCAGTAAAGTTTGTGTCATTAGCAGTTTGTTTTGATTAAAGGACTCGTGAGGTGGAAACTCATTGGCCAAATTCCCCTCGGAGGAGAACGAACAAGTGCTCCAGTAATTGAACATCTCTGTTAGTTCTTACAGCCCGTTACGGCTCATATAATCCCACCAAAACCTCCAGCGCTTCTCTAAACGCTTGACTTTCAGTCCAAACACAAACACCGGAGGCTCAGCTCGATGCCCTTGGACGGATCTCAGCAGCGTTCGGAGGAATCTAATGAAATGTCAGAGCAGATATACGGAGACACCGGCGCGACGTTATCGGCTCCCGTCATCTGGGCCTGCGGAGGACGCCGAGTGCTCGTTTCCACAGATCTAACTGAAAAAGCGCAAGGTCACCAATCTCACATGATTAGCACTTAACATCCCACAAACAACAGACACAAACTATCATTCATGACTGCTGGAGGTCAGAAACTGAAGCTCTGCAGCTGCAGAAACCAGTTATTTTGGTATCGGTGATATAGTTTTTGTTAAAGTCCCCCTGTAGTAAATCATTTTATGCCTTAAAACTCATCTTTGACTACCAAATTACATATTTAAATGTTTTCTATTTGAAAAAAATGTCTTCATGCCTTAAACTAGCTTGAATGTAACTCGACACCCTTGCCCCATTTACTATATGCAGTTCTGTGAATATGCAACTCAAACCAGTTCAGAGATCCAGTCGTTGATGTGATTGGTTACAAGGTAGTTTGTGACATCAGAAACACGGTGATTTCAAACCGCATTTTTGTCTTAAAGCATCTTAAAAACACTTTGATTTTCACCACAGGGGAACTTTAATATCTTGAATCAGCCCCTCCTTCTGAAAAGCACAACGTGCTCTGATTGGTCGGCTGGAGCAGTGTGTTGTGATTGTTGAGAAATGTCCCGCCCCTTACCATAACCGCCAGTTTCAACACACTTGCTGCGTCCCAGAACGCCTACTTACACTACATCCTAAAAGTAATTACTGTTTTTGTGAAGATAAAGGACAGAATAGGCAAGCTTTGTGACATACTACTTTGTCATAAATGTGTCTTAAACGGATCATTCTGTCGCTTATTTTTTAAACTGCCCTGTCAATCATCTTGTCACAGTTAAAATCCTCCACATTTAATTTAATTTAATTCCCTATACCAGATCGGAGAGAAATGTAGCAGCACGTTGATCTGCCAGTTGTGTGTCATTCATGCGGAGACTCTCTTCATGTGTTTGCATAAGGATGCATTTAAAAGTTAATGACCAAACATATCTTTATAAAAGTTCACAATGCTGTTTCAGGTGAAATATAATGTGGATGAAGTTATAAAACAATGATAATAACCCTTGAAACCACATATTCAGCTCTAATGAAATATGGGTCCTAACAGCAGTACGTGTTGATCAAATGTTTCCCATTCACAGCTCATTTATCTTAGATGTTTCTCAACTTTGATGGCACAATATACATGTGTCCACAAATCTAATTCAAGCATTTAAGCAGACGTTTTTGTGCTCATGCTCTTTCTGAACAGTGAGTGACGTGATCTAGTGTAGATAACAAGTGCACTCATGTGGTGTAAGTGTCTGATGGACGTGTTTCGTACCTCTCCTCCAGTGCAGGGACGCAGCGATGGACATCTGACACATCAGCGCAGACACGGACAGAATCCGGAGGGCCGTCATTCTGTTTCTCCTCTTATGACTGCCGTGATAAACAGTAAATACACAGAAGCTCACAGAGAGAGAGAGAGAGAGACGGGCCCCATCCTATTGTCCCTCTTCCTTCAACATACTACCTATTTCTCCTCCCTCTTTGAGGCCGGAATGTGTGTGTTTCATCTGGAAGTCATTAAAACTCAAAGAAAATCTGCGTGTCTGTCTGCTTCGTCTGTTTGCTGTTTTTCTCACAAGTTCACCAACACCAGCTTTTTCGTCTGGCTCAGCCCTACATCAGGGTTATTATCATTAACTAAAACTGAATACACTCAGACAGTGTGACTCATATGAATGACTCTAGATTAGATCTGTGCTGTTTTTAAGACTAGTGCTGCATGAAAACAGTCTCAGGAATTCAGAGACTGTCGTTCCAGCAATCGCGCTGTTTTCGTTGGCGTCAGCTGGTCGGGTGAATGCGAAGTTCAGTCCTACAGTTAAAACAACAGTCAAGCAAAGGGACCTCAGACTATCACAACATTTTCACACATTTAAAACATCTAACGTAAAGGGAACATTCCATTTCAGAATTTTGCAGACATTATGGGAATGTTACTTTGTTACTGTGTTCTCTGGACATTCAGAAACAAGTAACATTTAAAAACATTAGACAAACTAAACTGTTTCACGAAAAAACGTTCCATGAACGATGTATAAATAATGTTTTTGGGCTAACGTTTTGAGAACATTATTAAAGACCAGATAACTATACAAACGTTCTATTAATGTTACTGTTCATAACTTTGAGAGAACCTTGTCAGAACGTTCCCTGCAGAACCAAAGCAGCTGGTGTGATTTTAACCGAGCGCTGGCCCACATCGCCGGCTTATTAAAACACATCACACGCCGGTGTTTGTTCTGAGAGCCGGCAGATGCTGAGAGATGTCCTGCGGCACACAGGTGGCTCAGATCTCACGGATGCCCCGGGAGGACGAGAGCCGCTGAAGACGCTTCACAGCTGCTCTGAGATCGGTTGAGCAACGGGTCGCTGCGCAGGGAAACACAGAAGAACCTGCCCCTGAGCGCTGATCCCAGAACAGCCATGCATGCTATACAAACACGACAGCAAAATATTAATGCTCTCCTCGGCTATCAAAGATATTACAGTTTTACTTAAAGTCTTTATCTATAAAAGTATATTAGTGCATTAATTATGCCTTGTAATGCACTGTATGAAGAATTGTAACCGCAGTTATAATACATCTATTCAATGAACACCTTTAGAAAGTATAATGCATTAAAACGAACAATTTCAGATGTAACAAGGAATCTGCAAATATTATAACGCACTTTGACTTTGGTTACAATTATTTATGAAAAGATGTACATTATGAATACTTTTATAATGCATTATACATAAAAGCTTTAAGTGTTACCAAAATGACATTTATTTATATAGCTAGTGCTTTCCCAGCTAATTATGAAAATGTTATTTTGAAATGTTTGCCGAACATTCAAAATGTCTATTTTTTAAAAACATTTTCTTGGTGATGTAACGTCTTTAGCCTCTTTGTTAGAGCGCCCGACTCCCATGCGGGCAGACCAGGGTTCACGTCCCGCTTGGAGCGGGTGATTCGAACAGGAAAGTTAACATTGGTGCCGTGACCCGGATGGGAGTGAGGTTTAGGGAGGTGAGTGTAAACTGTGCATGTAAACCTCACTCCCCTAATCCCATGAGGTGCTCTAGTGACTGCAATCTTTAACCTCCTTCTTAGAAAGCCCGACTCCCATGCGGGCAGACCAGGGTTCGAGTCCCGCTTGGAGCGGGCAGTTACAGCAGGGGTTACATGAATGTAAGGGGAATATTCCATTTTATAATTTTAAAAACATTATGGAAATGTTACTTTTGAATGTTTCAGGTATTATGTCTAAGCAATGTTTTTGTGCTAACGTTTTGAGAACATTATTAAAGACTAGAAAACTTCAAACAAACGTTCTATTAATCTAACTGGAAGAATGCTTGTTCATAACGTTGAGAGAACCTTGCCAGAACGTTCCCTGTTAAATGTGTTATAGAATACATTATAACTGTTAATGTTTCAAAATTCATCAATTATGACACAAGTTCAATTTCAGCTATAAGCAGCAATAGTGTCATTATTCAGATCAATAATGGTGTCAATGTTCATCAATTATGAAACAAATAGTTGTCATACAATAAAAGTAGAGCTATAAAATAAATGCGGAGCAGCTCAGATCATTTGATGAGAAACGTTTGAGTTCTGACTTTTGATTGCAGAGGAGACGTGTGTGAGATTTCTGGGGTGTTTTTCTCTGAGAAGCAGGAGGCTTTTCAGCAATTGTTCTCATTTCTTCTCAACTGATTCCAGAAGTGCCTGACGCCTGTTTTGAGACACTCCTCTCACCCGTTGGTGGTGCTATGGGAGCATGTTTCTGTCTCTCTTCTTTGGAGAACACTTTAAGGTGTTGTTTGGGATTGAATCCAGGTGGGCGCCCTTGTGAGCCCCTTGAAGTAATTGCCGCTGTAAACCTCAGATATGTAAATGTCCTGCGATTGTTGGCTTTGTGTCTCTGAATAGCTGTAATTGCTGCACCGTGATGTCGCGTATAAAAGCACCGGTTTATCTGCTTTTAAACCGAATGAAAGAGTGCGATGGAGAACAACATCTAAGACACCAGCCCTGCATACGGTAAATCACCCTTGAGTCACCGTGTGAAGACGCCTGTCTGACATATAATCTGACCTACAGACACATGCGATGCGTCCGAAATCACGTCCTGTCTGAGTAGGTACTACATTTGAATTTGAACTTAATTCACGACCAAGTATGTTCTATATAGTATTAGTAAAATACGAGATTGGCCTCATGGGATATTAAAGTGTCCATCAAATGCACACTTCAGAATCTCACCGGAAGTGGTAGGTCATCCGGGGACTTTTCGTCTACTATATAGTAGGGAAGTATTCAATTTCGGACACAGCGATGGTGTTTCTCATGCTGGATGTCTGGACAAATGAAGAGCGACAACATTAATACAATCTGCAACTATCTGATCTTAATTAGCACACAAGATTAGTGCATCCCAAATCATTGTACACTAAAAAGAGTTAACACAGCTAACAGGAACGTTCACAGAACCTCTTCTCTCAAAGTTATGAACAAACATTCTTCCAGTAACGTTTGTTCAAAGTTTTATCTGGTCTTTAATAATGTTCTTAAAACGTTAGCACAAAAACACTATTTTATGGAAGCTTGTTTATGCCACTAAAATAAAAAAATAAAAAAGGTAATTGTGACTTTTTCCCCCGCTATTGCAAGTTATAAAGTCAGAGAAAAAATTGCGAGAAAAAAGTCCGAATTGTGAGATAAAAACTTGCAATTATTTTTTATTTCATGGCAGAAACAAGCTTCCAGACTATGTATTATACATCGTTCACAGAATATTTTTTTCTAAAACATTTTAGTTGGATTTTTTAAAATGTTACTACTTCAGAACGTATAGAGAACATTCAAAAGTAACGTTCCCACAATGTTTGAAGAATGATCATATGCAATGCTCCGTTTGCATAACCAATGAAAAACATTTTTAAAGCATTAAAAAAATTACAAGTACCTTTTCAGGTAAGTTTACAGACTTCATCCCTAAAACACAACAATGAAATGCAAAAAAAACAAAACAAAAACAAAACAGAAAATTCCTACATAATAACATGGTACATATTTTCACAAACTTTTCTCACAAAGTTTGTTTTTTTCTCTATAGACTTCCTCAGTTAAAAAAGTAAGGAAAATCCTTTAATAAATAGAACAAAAAACTGTTTTTAAACATTTAAATCTAAAACTAGAGTATTAAAAATAAATAATAGTTTTATGGTAACGAATTGGGAATTTAGTCGATGCAAATATCTACATTCACAAACACAAGTATATGGTATTAAGACATATGTCTTGTTGTTTTTATTTTATTCAATTTTTACTCAGTTTGTATTTTTATTACCATTGCTATTTTCTATTTTGTTTTCTGCTTTTTGAAATTTGAACTAGTATGTCCCAATAGCATACTAGTATATACTCAAAAATAAGCAAGCAGTGAAGTATAAGCATGCGATCTGGGACACAGACTGAGAAACAGCAGCAGCTATGAGGTTTGTGAATGGTGTTTCTCAGTGGAGTAGAGTCAAAGATCAGCACACACACACACACACACACACACACACACGCCAGCGAAGACCCAGATGAGTCGATTAACACAAACTCAACAGCGGGAGCAGAGAGACTGGATCACTTGGGGTCACAGATACGTGATGATGATGGTGATGAAGACTTTCTGATGTTCTGTACTCTGGTTTTCCCAGAGACTGAACGGCCCTGAATCATAGCAATGAAAACACTGAGATTTAACAATGATTGTGTGTCGAAACAGAGCTGCTGTAATGAAAACCCAAGCGTCTCTCTCCTCTGTGCTCCTTGTCAAGAGAAGAACCCCTTCACAAAGTGCTAAAATAGTAATCTGATGAGATATTTTTTTTTTTTAAATTAAATAATGAATTGCACTGTAACTTTCATGATTTAAATCGTCCACTCTGGCCCAAAAAGAGCATTTATTGAAATTAGACTGTAAATGTTCAAGCTTGTTTTGAACAAGATCCCTGAATAATTTGAGTGACTCATTTCAGCAAATCTCACACAATGTGATGCAGTAACTAACAGGAACGTTCTCAGAACGTTCTGGCAAGGTTCTCCCAAAGTTGTGAACAAACGTTCTTCAGTTAGAACGTTCATTCAAAGTTATCTGGTCATTAATAATGTTCTTAAAAAGTTATTTATACATCGTTTATGGAACATTTTTTCTGAAAAAAAAAAAAAAAAAATTATTTGGACGTTCGTCTAACGTCGTCTAATGTTACTAGGCCTACTTGTTTCAGAACGTTTAGATAAAAGTAACGTTCCTACAATGTTTATAAAATTATAGAATTTAATGTTCCCTTAATGTAAGCATAAACAAGAAAAAAAAAAAAAAAAAAAACGTTTTTATAACTTAATAGGAATGTTAGCAAAACGTTCTCGGAACACATTTTTTGTTAGCTGGGAAATTACCAACTCGATCTCACAGCAATTCGTACTTATTTTACAAAAGGTGGCTAATTTGTACATTTTTGCACGACCTCACTCGTACAAATTCGCACGTTTTTTGCTAAATCATACGTATTTTACGAGTCGCCAAATTCGTATTAATGACCTACCCCTAACCCCGCCCCTAAACCTACCCGTCACTATACGAATTCGTACGACTTCACTCATATGAATCCATACTTATACTAAATTGTACGTATTTTAAGAGTTGCCAAATTCATATGAATTCGTACCGCCCTTAAAATTACCCACTGGGGTTTCGACAAATATGAATTTGTACGAGTGACGTAGTACGAATTCGTATGAATTAGCCAGATAGCGTGAGATAGCGTTGGAATTTACACAGAAAGTCTTAAACACAGCAGCAAAACACCTGATGTTTCTTTTTTATAAAAAAGAAACATTGAGGAGTGAACCTCGGGAAAATAATGAGAGAAAACTGTATGATATGAGCCCTTTAACTGTACATAACCGACTCTATCTGTCATCAAAACGCTGACAGCAGTGTGTGCTAATACAGTAAACGCGGAACTGACTGACAGGGAATAACCTGCAAATACTGAGAGACGGACGCTTCTTGAGATAATCGCACTAATGGCAAAATGTTTTGGACAGCCACGTTTAAAATAAGTGCATTCAGTGTGATTTCAGTGAGGTGACAATCGTCGAAAGAGAGAGGGGGAGAGAGAGAGAGAGAGAGAGAGAGTCCGAGCCTCTGACAGCATAATTGCAGGTGCGCGCGCTCAAAGGCAATTAAACTCTGAGAGAAACAGACAGAAAGCGCGCAAAATGGGACGCGGTCGTGGTTAAGACTCAATTCAGCACTGCTGACGAAACATCATCAAATTCCCTGAAACATAAAAGCAAACACGACCTGAATGCTGATTATTCGTGCTGTCGGCAGTCTCTCTGTAAAACGCAGCTCGTCGGAGTGATTGGCCGTCGGATGCGCGCGCGGTGGCGGCGGCGCGTCGCTCAAACTCCCGCTGGTGGCGTTTAATCAAGCGTGTGCAGCTCTCAGACTGGGCGGTTCAGACCTGTCTAAACTAGTCACCCAACATAGACCCGAGGAAAAAACACAGATTTAGATGATCACCCACACAGTCGCAGACCTGAAGGCTTCAAGAAAAACACAGTCAGAGAGAAAGAGAGTGAGTGGAAGAACTTCATGAAAACATATCAGCTCATATTTCACCACAAAATCAAAAGAACAAACTTAAATACATTTCGCAGAGTTTACATCTCGCAATTCTGACTTTTTTCTTCTTCTGTGTGATATAAACTCACAATTAGGAGTTCTAAATTTAGAATTGTGTGAAATAAACTTAGAATTGTGAGTTACAGTCAATTGTGTGATAGCCTATAAACTCTCAATTCTGACTTTTTAACACACAATTGCGACTTTTTTCCTCAGAATTGAGTTTATATCTTGCAATTTTGACTTTTTAACACACAATTGCAACTTTTTTTTCCTCAGAATTGAGTTTATATCTCGCATTTCTGACTTTTTAACACACAATTGCAACTTTTTTTTTCTCAGAATTGAGTTTATATCTCGCATTTCTGACTTTTTAACACACAATTGCAACTTTTTTTTTCTCAGAATTGAGTTTATATCTTGCAATTTTGACTTTTTAACACACAATTGCAACTTTTTTTTCCTCAGAATTGAGTTTATATCTCGCATTTCTGACTTTTTAACACACAATTGCGACTTTTTTCCTCAGAATTTAGTTTATATCTCACAATTTTGACTTTTTAACACACAATTGCAACTTTTTTTTCCTCAGAATTGAGTTTATATCTCGCAATTCTGATTTTTTAACACACAATTGCGACTTTTTTCCTCAGAATTGAGTTTATATCTTGCAATTTTGACTTTTTAACACACAATTGCAACTTTTTTTTCCTCAGAATTGAGTTTATATCTCGCATTTCTGACTTTTTAACACACAATTGCAACTTTTTTTTCCTCAGAATTGAGTTTATATCTCGCATTTCTGACTTTTTAACACACAATTGCAACTTTTTTTTTCTCAGAATTGAGTTTATATCTTGCAATTTTGACTTTTTAACACACAATTGCAACTTTTTTTTCCTCAGAATTGAGTTTATATCTCGCATTTCTGACTTTTTAACACACAATTGCGACTTTTTTCCTCAGAATTTAGTTTATATCTCACAATTTTGACTTTTTAACACACAATTGCAACTTTTTTTTTCTCAGAATTGAGTTTATATCTTGCAATTTTTACTTTTTAACACACAATTGCAACTTTTTTTTTCTCAGAATTGAGTTTATATCTCGCAATTCTGATTTTTTAACACACAATTGCGACTTTTTTCCTCAGAATTGAGTTTATATCTCGCAATTCTGACTTTTAACACACAATTGCGACTTTTTTCCTCAGAATTGAGTTTATATCTTGCAATTTTGACTTTTTCTCAGAACTGAGTTTATATCGCAATTCTGACTTTTTAACACACAATTGCAACTTTTTTTCTCGCAGTTCTGACTTTCTGAATTGCAACTTTTTTTCCCCTCGATTTGTGAGTTTATAATTTGCATACTATTTCTCGTAATTGAGAAATCTGAGAAAAGAATTGTGAGATAAAAAGTCGCAAATACCTTTTTTTAGTGGTGGAAATATGTATAATTATGAAATGAAATTAACTTCATGAAACTGACTTCCATTTGCAGAACAAAATCCAAGCATATTGCATATACTGCACAAACTATACATGCATACTTAAAAAAAAAAACATTTATAAATATTTGACTTCATTGAGTTAGCCTATATGCATATTTTATTTCAATTTTTAGCCTGAGAAAAAGCATTTGTATGCATCATGTATGCAAATATAGCAGGTAGTGCATACATTACATTTCCATTCTGTGCACAGTACATACAGCATACTACAGTATATCAACAGTATGTCACTGTTATAAGTTGTAAAGGTCTAAAGTTAAGCCGGTAGAGTTCTTGGACTGCTGCTGTTTATCCTCTTTCCTTGAGTTACAGATCAGATTAAAGTTGATTCAACACTCAGAGTCTCCCGCTGTTCTTCCAGTAACAGATGCTCTACAGCGGCGAAAAAAGATGCTCTCAGAAAATGAATCGGCTGCACTCTGAGAGGATGTTTATCTGATCAAACACAAAGCTTTATTAGCGGAGAGGCTGAAAACAGCACAACTAATAGAAAGTCAGTGGAGCATTAAACTGTGTTTCATTACTAATTTAGACAAAACTCCAAACCCAGATAAACAGCAGCAGAAGCCAAAGAAACAGCCTCGAAACCTGCAGCACGACTCCTGTCCTCTGTGTCTTCATACTGTATTCTCAACGACTCAACACAGGACATGAATATTTAATGAGGGAGTTCTTGATTGACAGTCTGTAACTTAGCAACTCGCTCCATCATTCTAAAAGTGACATCGCTGTGCTCATTTTGTGGATGAACTGGTTCTTTAAGACTCACTCGTATTAACATTATAAGTGGAAAAAAGTAAAACACTACAGCGTAGGACCCTTTTAAATGCACTCATCTGTAATAAAAGTGCATTTTATTGAATGTATCTTGAATATTTAATATCTAGCCTATAATCTCTCTTTTCTTCTCTCGTCTGAGCTTCAGGGAATCATGTGAAGCATGAAAATGTCTCGCATAACAGAAGCAAATGAGCAGCTCGGACCCTCAGACTTTACAGAAATTGAGCTGAAATGAGGGATCTGAAGGCCAGACAGGTTTATGAAGTGAAGACAGAACGCTTGTAGTGACTTTCGTCGAGCTCCTGTGTTTTTGTGGCTCGTGTTCCTCCTCCTTCAGTGTTTTATGCGGATTTTTTTGGGCCCATTTTAACATCTAGCTGGTGAAAATCCAATCGCTTAGAAAAGCACAATAGTGCAATAATAATAATAATACAACTGAACTTTTAATACAACTTTTAAGCAACTTAAAATGCTTTACAGACACATGAAAATATACATTAGGTTAAACTAAATGAAAACAACATGGAGTTTTGCTTTAAGCTCCCAAAGGTTTTTCAACGGAAAAACACTGTGATTTAATCTGGAATAAGACCATTTCCAGGAAAGCAGCCCAAGGACGCTTAATTCAATAGTGAAAACCCAGAGCATTCATGGAGTTTGTGACAGATCAGGCCTGAAGGAAAGTACAGATGCTTTATAACTTCATATTAAAAGGTCAGAGGACAGCGTTTCCAGACCATTGGAGCATGTCGTCTCTTTCTGTCATTGTTTACAGAGCGTTTGGCTCCCGTTCTGGGATCAAAGGGATTTTAATCAGGTGGGACATTTACAGTGTGTTCATATGCAGATAATTCCTTCTGTCAAGTAGATCCTTACTAATGAACGCCCTAAATACACACAGAGCACGAGACGACTGGCTCTGTCAGATTTGTGTCAACAGCTGTTTCCATTCAAAGTTGTGAATTTAACTTAATATCACATAAAACATTTGCAAATAAAGCAGGGTTTCCATCCCATGTGTTCAAGAGAACAAAATCATCACTTCCTGGGAAATTGGCGCAAAATATCTGTAAATATAGCTGTGAGCAGCAATTATCGGGGTTCAAGCACTTTAAAAAGGTAATATGTTTTTAATTAGCAAGCCTCTAACTATCTCGATCATAGATGGAAAAGACCATTTACAGCCAACACAGGCAATTTACCATAGGAAACATATGGTTTATAAAGCTTTTTAACAGTTACCAAGGTCGCGCCAAAAACCAAGGACTAGTTCACCAAAGTTGGTTTATGAAATAATCTTTAATATTTAACGACTGATTGGATGGACAGCGGCGGTCCTAGAGGCCAAGTTGCTCGGAATGACAAGTTCTACCACGTAGTACAAATGTTGTGGCCGTGTGCGAAAAATAACGGCCTTTACACGCATGAAAAACACGAAGGCCAATTTCTTTAGAATTTCCAACAGGCCTCTAGGGCCGTGAGTCAAACAGGCCCAGCAAGTTTCGTTCTGATCGGCCGCCATTAACCTTGTCTGACAGCTGCTCAAACTTCATTGGCCAGTGGCAGACATGTTTTTTGAGATGCATCAAAGTCGTCTTAGACAATCATGGCACCCATGCCAATTTTCAAGTCAGTCGGACTAACGGTAAAGTAGTTATAGCCATTTTCATGTTTTTTTCTCATGTTAAAGCGCCACCAAGTGGCCAATTGGCGCTTCCTTTTTTACGCGACCACAGAATGAGCTCTTACATAAGTATACCAAGTTTAGTGAAAATATCTCATTCCGTTCACAAGTTATGGCCATTTTAGTAAAATTGTCTCCGCCCACTTCGAACGTTTTGGCGGCCCTTAGGGACCGTGAATCGAAATTACAACTTTTTTTGATAATCATTGAGAATCAGACTCCAGAGAATCTTGCAGCACTGGTTCCGATCGGGCCAAAAACTTAGGACTAGCTTGCAAAAGTAGCTTTTTCAAAAAAATCCAAAATTTTGCAGACCGACTTTCATCAGACGTATAGGAAACAAAAGTTCAGAAGTGCTGAAAAATGTCAAATGTGGCCGAGACTCATCAATATTAGTCACAGTCACTTCAGATAGAGAGAAAGATTTGATTAATCACAAAGCCTATCTTTGCCTGAATAACAAAACTTTACTTCTTCCATTAAACTGCTGTCCCACTCTTGAGTGTTTTTTCTGTCATATCCGCTCAGATAAGCCGAGCGTGTGTGTGTGTGCGTTTCTCAGGTTTATTAGCAGAGCTCCCGAGATCTCCTCGGGCCGCCGTATCTGATATCAGAGTGAAAACGCACCTGCTCATGGATTTTATTGTGCGTTTGGCAGCCATGCGACACTAAATTCATCCTGCAGCCAGAGAACGCAGAGAGCTGCAGAGATGTCATTTCTCCGCGACTCGCGCTGCCCATAACAAACAGACCCAGAACAACCGCAGTCATTTAGCTTAAGACCGTCGCGCCATCGAAAGCTGCTGTTAAAGTCACAGCTGAGCCAAAAATGAAATAACATATAGATAGACCTAGTATTATTCAAATAGCATTGGACATTGTTTTCACATGATCTCACTATGTTGTGTCTTTAATTCAAGTGCCGTCCTAAAATATGTTTTGGTTTTTGACAGTCGAATCAAAGCAGCTCACTAAGGTTAGGGTTTGAGAAAGGTCCCTCGTGTGTCTCTTTTTTGCTGTGTTCCTGTAGCTGGAGGGTCTCATTAGCCGAGAGTGATCCGGACATCAGCACGACCTGGAGCAACACAAACAGACCGCATGGCCTTGTGCTATATTTTAAGGAAGCCAATTGGGAAATGATGAAGTACTCAGTGGTTTCTCCTCATCACAACGACAAACAAGATGCCGTTACAGCACACAACAAAGACGAGTGCATTAAAAACGCCCGAGCAAATAAAATGCAGCTCCGCGGGGAGGAATCAATAGCATAATGCAGAAGCTCCTTTATATGCGTTCGACCCCGGCCGCACGTACAAACAAAAATCAATTCTCGGCTACCATCCCGCCGCTGGAATGCGAGGGGGTAATATTCACTCCTGCACTGGAAATCTGTTCATTTATCATTCCCTCTGTAATGTTCTGCCTGGGCCGGCGGTGAGGGTGACGTGGCTCAGGGCTGTCAGATATGTTTTACCCAGAAGGCTTTTAAAGCAGCAGTTCTCGTACGCCTGAGCGATGCTCTCTGATTACTAACTTCACTTCTCCGCACTCAAACTTCAGATGGACCCAGAAACTCAGTGATACTTTGATTACAGAGGAAAATGCCTGCTAGAGAAAAGCTTCAAGGAATATTCTGGGTTAAAACACTTTCAGAATTTATGGAAGCTTGTTTCTTCCACGTAATAACAAAAATAAAAAGGTTGTAACTATTTATCTCACAATTCTGTGAAAAAAGTCAGAACTGTGAGATGGAAACCCAGAATTCTGCGAAAAAAGTCAGAACTGTGAGATGGAAACTCAGAATTCTGCAGAAAAAGTCAGAACTGTGAGATGGAAACCCAGAATTTTGCGAAAAAAGTCAGAACTGTGAGATGGAAACCCAGAATTCTGTGAAAAAAGTCAGAACTGTGAGATGGAAACCCAGAATTTTGCGAAAAAAGTCAGAACTCTGAGATGGAAACCCAGAATTCTGCGGAAAAAGTCAGAACTGTGAGATGGAAACCCAGAATTCTGCGAAAAAAGTCAGAACTGTGAGATGGAAACCCAGAATTCTGCGGAAAAAGTCAGAACTCTGAGATGGAAACTCAGAATTCTGCAGAAAAAGTCAGAACTGTGAGATGGAAACCCAGAATTCTGTGAAAAAAGTCAGAACTCTGAGATGGAAACCCAGAATTCTGCGAAAAAAGTCAGAACTGTGAGATGGAAACCCAGAATTTTGCAAAAAAAAGTCAGAACTGTGAGATGGAAACCCAGAATTCTGCGGAAAAAGTCAGAACTGTGAGATGGAAACCCAGAATTCTGCGAAAAAAGTCAGAACTGTGAGATGGAAACCCAGAATTTTGCAAAAAAAAGTCAGAACTGTGAGATGGAAACCCAGAATTCTGTGAAAAAAGTCAGAACTGTGAGATGGAAACTCAGAATTCTGCAGAAAAAGTCAGAACTGTGAGATGGAAACCCAGAATTCTGCGAAAAAAGTCAGAACTGTGAGATGGAAACCCAGAATTCTGCGAAAAAAGTCAGAACTGTGAGATGGAAAAATTGCAAACACCTTTTTTATTTTTTAATTCCGTTGCTGAAACAAGCTTTCATCAAAAAGAAAGCGAACTTTTCTAATATCATTCTCACTTCCTTCGATACAGTACATCTAGCAGTTCTGATAAGACTGAAATAAAGGCAGGATATTGCATGCATCTCTATCCCAGCACGGGATCTGACAGCTGAGGGACCTTTTTTCTCTGGACCTCTGGATCATTCACATTAATTGTCTCAAACTCAATATATGCCCTTTCTTCTGTGTTTCCCTGAACATTCATCGCGCTGACAGCAGACTGATTGTTATTTCTATCTTAGATGTGCAGATGTAGCAGAACTCGGCATCTCTGAGAACAAAAAAGATGAGAAATGCTTCAGCAGGCCCACTTCCTCTACTGCCGCCAAACTATTTAGTGAGGCTCTCGATTCCAGCGAAAACAAACAAAGATCCAAGACTTCAGTTACTATTCAAGGTCTCATCCGGCATTTGCTCCAGTCACAGCTCCAAAAGTCTTCCCAATCTGTAGTTCTGCTCCAAAACCCAAACGAGTTTACATAGGTAGCACACTTCTAAGGCAGCATACTAACTGACATGGAAGCCAAAAAGAGATTGAGTCCAGTAAGTGTTCATTTTGACATATTACTAACAATATCAAAGTTATTCTTACATTTACTTTATAAAAATGAGTGCAGATTTCACAGCAGAAACACACGTGAAGCACTAGCTGAAGGAAGATGTTTGTATAATTATACTAAAAGACTTTTACTCTACTGATCACGTTGATCATTTAGAGGCCTTAAGAATTCATGCATCAAATATGATATAGCAGGCTTTCTAGGGTTAATTCTTTTTATGCCACTAAAGAAGTCAGTATTAAACTCCCTAGTATTTAAAACAGCATCTGTGCTCCCTTAAAATGCTGCCTACCTAGGCAGCTATCTAGGTTTTGGAACAGAGCCACATCTGTGTTTGTGAGTAAGATGATCTGTGTGAAGTGGAGAGCGCCTTCCCTTCAGCTCATTACCCAGAATGCACCCGTGCTCGTCTACATACCGGCAGCAGTGATAAATCCTCTTTTATTTGCAATTAAACTTCTCCTAATAGCAGTCTAGCGGCATCGATTTCCCAGCAAACGCTCCTTCTGCAGCGAGCGCTTGGGCTGAAGAGGCCGGACTCTCTGAACGGAGGAAACAGGGAAATTTCACAGAACGCTTCCTTCAGATCCACTTCAGAAACACATTAGCACACACTCACATGTTGGGTTTTCATGTTTTATGGGGACTTTCCATAGACATAATGGTTTTTATACTGTACATTCTCTCCCCCTACCCATCACAGGAAACACCGTTTGGTATGTTTTTTAAGCTATTCTGTTTACGAGGACACAGGAAGTGACCTCATGCATAAACCATGTTTACATTGTAATACTCATGTCATTATACACATTTGTGCCCACATAAACCAAGAACACACTCTCACACACACGCGCTCTCTCTCTCACACACACACTCGCTCTGGACTGAAGCATAATTAAAGTCGGCTTTGGAAGTTCTCTGTGTTTAAGCCAAACACATTAATACGACTACAAACATCTCATATTTGCTTGACTGTTTTCATAAATCTTAGTTTAAAGAGGGCTACAAAATAACACACACACACACTGAGAGAGAGAGAGAGAGAGAGAGAGAGAGAGAGAGAGTTTATTTCCCATCAAGAAAATTCCAAAAATTTTAATACAATGAAAAAGTTGGTGAAGGATTTGAAAGAGAGATTGTCCAGTGTTATTTTATATCATTAAGATAATATAGTTTTTATTAGTACATATATATATTTTTTCCCTTTTCATTTTAGTTAAAAGTTTTACTAATTTTATTGTGTGTTTTTGTCTTTTTTATTAGCTCATAGTTTAATTTTATTTTGGTTTTAGTTATTTTCAAGTTAACTTAAAATGTTTCTGAAATAAAATAATTTTTTTCTTTATTAGTTTCAGTTTTAGTTACCTATAATAACTAATAAACCTGTTGCTGAGAACAGATTTCACTCAGAAATTACTAGTAACTTTCACAAATAATTTCAAAGAAACGGCAAGAAAACACAAACTTCTGAAGAATAAAGACTGAAACAACATTTTTGACTGTAACTTGGTATAGTTTCAGCTAGTAATACCGTGATACTCAATGATTACCATATTCATATTCACATAATAATATTTACATGGTATTACCAAGGTATATGTCCAAAAAACATGGTAGCCTTCCAATACCAAACACCACAATAATACCACGGTATTCTTTGTGAGCTTCACACTCGGAATAACAGCAGATAAATAAAGTCTACCTGTTGCTTTTACCACTAAAAAATACCGCGGTAATGTACTAAACACCATGAACAGGGCAATCATTCAGTACCATGTTATTACCGTTATTCTACCGTGGTACAGAATGAAGATGGAAGGCCTCTTAGTCACAACTGTGAATACAAAGACAAATAACAATTATCAAGGTAATTTGGATTTGATACTTCATTAAGCACAATTTCGGGGTTGTTGATCACGAGCCGTCGCTCTGTATGGAGTCGCCGTGGCAACTGTAAGACAGACAGGAAGTATATGTCCATGTGCTAATTAACACAGCTGGTGATTCAGTCAGTAACATGGACTCTCAGTGGCCAGAGATTGAATATTATAGGGAGATGAGAGGGTCTGTATCTCTTATACCATTGAAGAAAGCGTAACGGCTAACTTAATCACGTGCTCACCTCTCAGCCTATCGTGTAATGGCAGTGACATCAGTCGTAACATTCCCCAGTCTGCCTTCTCTTAAAAAAATACATTTTTATCAAGCTAAAATCTACACGTAGTTCCCAACGAAAGTATTGTTTAGTGTAAAACATGCTGAAGATTAGCGAACAGGCTGTCGATTAATTAAACGATTAGCTATTTCCCCACAAAAGGCTCTCATCCATTGACATCCATTCAAAAACAGCTTCTGGCGGAGCGTTAGCATTAGCCATTACGCTTTTTTGGCTAAAGGTTGCAGGCTTGCCCTCCAGTGGCGAAACACATACGACTCATTAATCAAACAGTTTGATAAAGTTTTACGAGAGTGATCGGTCTGGACCCAGCGAACAGGGAATGTTCTCAGAACTTTGGCTAACATTCTCTCAAAGTTACGAGCAAACATTAATAGAACGTTCAGTCAGGGTTATCTGGGTTCTCAAAACGTTAGCACCAAAACATTAAAAATAAACATTTAAAAAAACTGGATGTTGTGAACGTTCAGAAATAATGCTTTCATAAGGGGCAAAACGTTAGCAAAACGCTCTTAGAACATTAGCTGTGGAATTACTTACGTGGCTCGTAACCGTGTAACAAGCAGGATAATGTACATCCAGCCGGTTGTTATTGCAAAAATATTCCCCTTACATATAACATAGTATGATTAGTATGAACGCAACAGCAGAAGCAGCCATCAGGTGGCGCTGCAGCTCAATGATCACAGCAGATTTGTGTCTGAAATCACAGATATAGGGCTCAAGTCTCCAGTTCTGAGAGTTTGCTTGAAAGAAAAGGCAGAGTTGACTAATAAATCAGACGAAAGCGAGAGAGATGCTCTTTGAGACGGTTACATAACATCACGGTGTAGGAGGAGATCGAAGAAAGAAGAGTTCAGACAGCCACCTGTGCACAATGAACCCAATATAAAAGTCCACTAAATATAGTGGCACTAGTACTCAAGCTCATTTCTGGTTCATCCTATATTCGATTTATTTAGGGAGTTTGATGGAAAACTAGCTAGATAGTTCAGCCCCAAAAAATTACTATGGAAGTCAATGGTGCCCCACAACTGTTTGGTTACCCACATTCTTCAAAATATCTTCTTTTGTGTCCAGCAGAAGAAAGAAATTCATACAGGTTTGGAACAACTTGAGGGTGAGTAAATGATTTTTTTGGTGAACTATCCCTTTAAGCGTCAACATAAAATGGCACCCGCAACCCATTTTACCGCCAAAATATGAGGCGTTTTAAAATATTCGACGAGGAATCACACACAACGACTAAACAGCTGGTTATACATTAACAAACAGCCCACACACAACCTGAAATCAGCCGTAAAGGAAAGTGGTTAGGGGTGGATTAAGTTAATTCATTTTGATGAAAGATTATGTCGAGGTTACTTCAGAGTGAATCGCTCACAATCGGAAACATGTATTAAGACAGTAAACACCGTTCATTTAGATTTCATGTTGACTTGTTTATCGCGATTCTTCAATCCCGGGTTCCTCCCGTCATATCGAGCACGTTCACCGTCTTGACAAAGATAAAACAAAACGAGCTGTTTTACATTCAAAGGACGTCAGTGAAAAGCTCCGAGAGTGAGCGCGCGACTGAAGGCGCCATTAAACTTTATCAGTAAGTTGTGCAGCACCTGAATAATTGATTTCTTTGTGTTGTGACAGTGACAAAGGTCTGAGACTCGCCGGGTGGATCAGTAATTAACAAAAGAACTTAATTAAAGAAAAGAAGAAAAAAAAGCATCGTGACCACGAGTGTGTTCGTGATAAAATCCCTGCAACACACACAAACCTTTGCTTCACTATAGTGAGGTTCTCTCACAGACTTCCATTGTTTTTCCAGGTTAATAATATTTTCTATAGCCTATTTACACTAAACATATATTAGATTATTAGAATAAATATTAGATTTAAACATGATTTGACAGATTTATAACAAGTCAGTCTTCAACAGGTTTCACTAATATTAATGAGGGCATTTTTGAATAGTGCATTAGTTATTAGCCAACATGAACTAACAATATATTCTCCACAGCGTTTGTCAATCTTTGTTAACTTTAGTTAAAAAATACAATTGTTTATTTACAGAGCATTAAATAATGTTAACACAAGTTTAAATGTAAAAAAAAAAAAAAAAGTAATAAACTTTAAAACAAATAAAGAGATGCAGTAGAATTATTGTTCATTGTTAGTTCATGTTAACTACACTCTAACAAATTCTGGGTTAAAAACAACCCAAGTTGGGTAGAAAATGGACAAACCCAGCGATTGAGTTGTTTTAACCCAGTGGTTGGGTTAAGTGTTCGCCCAACCTGCTGGGTAGTTTTATTTAACCCAACTATTGTTTAAAAAGTACTGTATTGCTTGCTTAAAATGAACCTAAAATATCCTGGAAATTAACCTTTATTAATATGTTTAATAAATGAACAGTTTAATGAATAATAATTAAACAATAAACATTAATTACATTGCTTATTAATAAATTATTCACCTTTTGATTATTATTGTTGTCTCTAGTAATTATGTGTCTGATTTTTAATTTCCAACATATTTTGGGTTCATTTAGTCATTTTTAATGTCAAGATAAAACAAAATATATATATATATCCATCAGTCAATACTTACAAATGTGACAAAATCAAACTAATCATTTGAAACAGTTTTATTTGTTTTTTGTTTTCAAACGGACTTTTTCACAACAATGCCAGATATGGATCTATGAAGTGTTCATTTACTAATCAGTGTGCATTTTTGTCTTCAAAAGCTAAAACACCATCATGCAGAGAGAGAGAGAGAGAGAGACGGCCTAAAAGAGTGAGATAATCTGGAGAGGTCGACATCTCGGCAAGAGAACGGAGTGAGACACGTCCTGCTGGAGACAGAGAGAGAGAGAGAGAGAGAGAGAGACAGGCGTCCCTCATCTGAACAATCCTGTTTAACACTACAAGCACACAGCAGCTGAGAATTCATTTATTTTTGCCACAACAACACAAACTCAAAGGGGCACAAAAGCAAAATGTGCGCATCAGCAGAACGATTCAAGCGTCTGAAGTGTAATATTTGTTCTTTAAACAGCTAATGTGACAGCCGCGGGAATGTCATTGAGCTGAAGGAGGGGAAACGCTGGAGTGCAGGCAAATTCATCAGCTAGCATTTTTCCAGCATTTTCAGAGCGCTATTAACTATACAAACCATTTGTTTCTAATTGCAATCGCAACAGTCTGAAAAATTAATGTACACATCATCATCATCATACACTCGCTCGCAGAGTCTGCACGCTGTAGTCTGAACTCTAAAGTCTGTGTTTAGTGGTGTTAGACAGGCGTTCCCATTGGTCCGTAGGCATGAGTGACAGGTCCATCAGCCAATGGCTGACGTGGATAAACTAAAGGGGAAAAAATCAGGCACCTCCCCTAAAATAAAATAAAAAAGGTCATGAAGAAAAACAAAACAAAAGGAAACCTAGAGGAGCTGATGCAGCCAGCGGGCAGAGACAGAGAGGTGTGTGTGTGTGTGTGTGTGTGTGTGTGTGTTTGCGGGATCCAGTGGTTGTGGTCAGAACCTCTCCGCTGCCGGCAGCGTCCGACTCACTTCAGTAGAGCTTTGATGGCCTCGCTCTCGGCCGCCTCGAACGCGCTGAGACCATCCGGACCCTTTCGTTCCTTATCAGCACCCTGGAGGAACACACACACACACACACACACACACACACACACACACACACACACACACACACACACACACACAATTTTTCCTGATCAATAAAACATTCACATTAGTGTGTCAGAGATGAGACTGAGACACTTACACGAGGATTATCATCATTAACTAAAACTATTAAAAACATTATTGTTAATTAATTAAAATAAAGCTGAAATTAAAAAAATAATATTAGTTTAAAAAAAAAAAGTTATAAAACAAGTCCTTCAAAGTTTTACAGTCAAAGGAGAGCTACAATATTGATATTCTGGTGGTTGATCACCCTTCGATAAATAAATAGAGCAGCACAATGGAGCGCAGAAACACTAATCTGGGTGAATCAGACTTTACGCCGCTAGTCAAAGTTCTGCTAGATTACACACGACCCAACATTATTCAAGAAATAAAAGAGCAATTTACACTAGATTACCCTCCACCTCCAGTGTGTCACCTGACCAATAAGAGCTGATTACGGCGTTATTGAGTAACAGAGAATCTCATGCATAATCTACAGGGAGCTGGACCCGCGGGGCCCTTTAACACGAGGGTAATCGAGCGGCCCGCCGCCCTTTACAGAAATATTATCCTCTACACGGATCGATGCGGTGTATTGATCGTCACTGTGGACAGAATTATTCCTCTTTACACACAGGTCGGAGTGTGAGCGTGGACTTTACTCTGCACTGAAGTTCAGATCTGAGTGTTAAGAGCACAACTGAGCCGAAACTGAAGGTCGTTCTCGTGAGCCGCTCGCATACAAACACCTGAGAGCGGCCTGTGGATCAACACTCCAACAAACATCTGAAGACGGATTGATTTATTCATTCACTCTCTCCAAAGATGCAAAAAAACCCCACCAGTGGGCGTCTCGCACACTCACACAAGCCTCACATAATAAATGCCTGTTTATTTCAGTGTTTGTTCCCTGTGCTGTGGTCAGTGCTGCTGCATGTTGGGTAAAAGCACACAAATCCAGACACTGACTCTGTATTTTACAAATAACCGAATAGAAAGAGATTACAATCGTGAATACCTCAGCATTAATAATAATTTAAGTTCATTGTTGCATGTAGACATCAAAATCACGAGCTCATTAGCATACAATTTACATACCAACATCTATTGGGTGTTCAGCAACTTGGTGGGTTGTTACTCATTTCACATGCAAAGAGGTTAGCCAATCACAGAGCTTATTTACTGGTAGTAAAAACAGTTTAATTTTAGGGGTGATCATAAAAAGGTAAATTATTACTATTAAATTATGGCCAGGGTTATTATTCGTTAAATAAAACTACAACTATTAAAAACATTTCTGTTAATTGAAATAAAGATGAAATAAAACACAAATATTAGCTGAAAAACTTAAACTAAATGATAAATTGGAAATGTTGCCTTGGCAATAAACTGGAAATAAATAAAAACTAAAACTGAATTAAAAATGTTAAACCTAAATAGAAATGTAAATAAATAAATAAATAAATAAAATAAAATGACAAAAGCACATAATGAAATTACTAAAAAAAATAAACTGAAATTACCATGAAAACTAAGAATATAAAAATAAAAGCTACTTCAAAATATTAAAACTTTAATAAAAATAAATAGAAATATTTTTAAAAAAAAAACAACTAATACAATTACAAAAGCACAACGAAATTACTAAAAAATAAACTAAATTTAACATGAAAGCTAAATATAAAAATAAAATCTACTAAAAAATATTAATAAACTAAAATAAAAACTAATATAACACTGATTATGACTTGATGGACTTCAGAGAAAAATAAAATAAATGTGAAGAATATTGGCCCTTAAAGAATGCAAATGAAGACGTGATCCGGCACGCTAGACAAAAGGTTTAAAATAATGTTTAAAATGTAAATATCTGAAGTTAACTGGTAATTATGGAAGTTGCACTTCCCGTTCAGAGCATTTGACAACAGAAAAAGAGGAAGTGCTCTTCTATAATGCATTCATTTGTTTCAGCCAAGTGACGTTTCCTCTCGTCTGCCATATTTATCACCATCAGTGTGGGAACGAAATGGAGGTGAACACAGAGATAGCAAGAAAAGAAACATTCATCATTGGATTCAATGCAGCCCACGTCCAGATTTTTGTTTGTAAACGCTATGTCAGCTTCTCTGGCTATTTTCATGGTGAAAACCATACTTGAATTATTACAATTTTAAATAATAAGATATTTAAAGGGGTACATCACTGCTGGCTTTCAATAAAACTTGGCTGCCTATTCAATAGAAAGGCGAAACATTTTTTGGAATCGGCGCTACCTGACTAGATAAAACAGAAAAAAGCCGTTGTCTTCCCTTTTGCCAAATAAGTAGGAAAACTTCAACACCCATAATGCACTGGGCATGTTGCCACGCCCACCAGTCTGCTATGGATACAATTACCAGAGTCAAATACCGCCTTGCTTTAGTAGGAAATACCACAAGTAGAAATATTACAATCCATAAAAAAAATAAGACGATCTCACGTTAACACAGATCCTACCAAACCCAACATTCCCAAACATTTAATCCACGATCCATCAGTATATGAAAAGTGCCGGGAAACAGAGATGGACTGAGATACAAACACAAATAAGAGCCGAGTTATTGAGGGATAGTGACCATGTGTGCGGGTGTCTGTTACTCGTTTATTCAAGAGCGACTGAGACGTTATTCAGATTCACACTGTAGTCTTGGGTGTGAATTGCATCATTCTGTGCTGTGAACCGAACACCCACAATCCTTTGAGAGGAAGAATTCAAAGGGAAACAGAAATGGACAATCTAAAAAGCTGCAGATTTACATCCACAATCAAACACATTAACAATAGCTAAAACATGGAGTGATGAACTTTATAGGAAAATTAACAATAACAACCTAAAGGATTTGTTCACTTCAGAATTACAATTTCCTGATAAGCTTCAAAGAGCTCTACACGATCCCAGACGAGGAATAAGGGTCTTATCTAGAGAAAAAGACAAAAATTGATTTCTGCCTACTTGAAATCAAAGGCGTGAGCTTTCCAACGTGATTACGTAATGCGTGGAGCATCTCAGAGCAGTGCAAGATGAGCATTTGCGGTTAAAAAGTATTTAATTTGTATTTTTTTTACAAAATGTCTGATGGTTTCTCTAGATAAGACTCTTATTCCTCGTCTGGGATCGTGTAGAAGCTGCACTGAAACTGACATTTGAACCCCAGTGAAGTCCACTATATGGAGAAAAATCCTGAATGTTTTCCTCAGAAACCTTCATTTCTTTTCCACTGAAGAAAGAAAGACATGAACATCTTAGATGATATGGAGTAACTTACCATGGAAATTTTCATTCTGAAGTGAACTAATCCTTTAACCATGAGAATATTTTATATTAAGACATTAATTTAACACAAAGAATTTAAATACATAAAAAAATAAGGTAACACTTAAAGGTCCTATTAGGTAATGTTGGTTAGTGCATTAACTAACAATAAGCAACACATTGTAGTCTTGAGTTTTCTTCCAGGAACGAACACGTCACAATGTTCCTCATTTAAATAATTCATACGAAGAATAAAGGGGCGGGGCCTGGTTGAGTTAGTTAGTAGTGTGTTGAAACTGATGGTTATGGTAAGGGGCGGGACATTTCCCAAACACCAATCACAACACACTGCTCCAGCCGACCAATCAGAGCACATTGTGCTTTTCAGAAGAAGGGGCTTCATAGAGACAGGAACTAAACAGGGGTGCGTTTCCCAAAGCAAACTATGGTTGCACGTTTCCAATAGAGTTCAATGGGACTTACGACCATGGTTCACCAACGATGCTTTCGGGAAACGCACCCCAGAGCGTTACTGACAGACTGGGAAGAGAGGAGCTGCAACAATGGAGAATATGAGGAAAACAATCAACATTCAATCTAGTAGAGCCCAAAAACAACATCAAGACTTGGTAAAAGGGCATTAGAGGTCCTCTTTAAACAATGGGACATATAAACAATATGTTACACCCCAACTTCTTGTTTCAGGAAGTGATCCGATGGGGATTTAATCGAGGTCGAGAATAACCTGGAATGTTCCTGTGCAACAGCCATCCGAGCGGCCCGGAGGAAACACACTGAGAGCGAGTGTGAGGAGATGAAGGGCCCTCAAACGGGCTCCTGTGGGACATCAGCGCACGTGTGTGTGTTGTGTAATCTCAGAAGGGATCTCTCTCTAAAGAATGTGCAGTGCTGTGCAGAGGGCCAGTGCAGCCTGACATAACTGCATTATATAACCCCGTCTGACCCTGCGGATGTCACTGTTTACAGCCCCCGTTCAGACGCTTTCAGCTTTAAAACCCACAAACAAAAAGCTCTTTCTCTGAATAGAGCTGGACGCTGCCACATTATACATGACACAACAGTAGAAATGTGCCAGCCAGCAGAGATCATGACCAGTTATACTGAGCTCGACACATGAAAACACGTGTAAAGTGAACATACAGAGCAGAGCGAGTCCTAAAGACGCCAAGACGAGGAGTTTACAGATGCTGAGCAACATTAAACAACTTGTCACAATAATACAGATGTGCGTCAACGACTATTGTTTAATTTTACATTATTCAATTATAATTCTAAATATTTTACTTTATTGGGCTTGTTTACATCAGAGTGCACATGCCTCAAAACAGCGGTTTTGTACATTTTAACCGGTTGATGGGAAAAGTATATCATAACCATGATATATAATACGGCACGTGTCTAATACCATTATTGTAATTTAGTTAAATTACAAATGCTCAACATTAAACAACTTTTTGCATTAATGGATTTCAACTCATCTGTATATAGGCTATTTTTCAAATATATCTCATCCAATCAGACTTGAGTTTGGATTTACCTCTTTATACATTAATTACCAAGTTATAATTGGTCAGAATTGTGAGATTATATCTTACAATTATCATATTATATCATATTATGCTATTTTAAACCTTTTAATTATATAATTCAGGAGTCTTTTGTTTTGAACTCAAACGTTTCATAATGTGAAGCTGTTTTCGTTCATTGGATTATCCCAAAATTATGGAAAGCTTCTTTCCGCCACTGAATAAAAAATAAAATAGGTATAATTGCGACTTTTAATCTCACTTTTTTCCTGCAATTGTAAACTTGCAGTCAGGATTAAATGATATAAACTCGCAATTGCAAGTTATAAAGTCAAAATTGAGATATAAACTCTCAGAGTTATATCTGAGATATAAAATATCTCAGAATCGCGAAGAAAAGACAGAATTAAGAGGGAAAAAAAAAAAAAAAAAAAAAAAAATCACAATTGCGAATTTATATCTCACAATTGAAAAATTCAGAATTGCAAGAAAGTCTCCTTACCTTTTTTATTTAGTGGCAGAAACAAGCTTCCAAACAAAATAGATACATTGATTCTTTTGTTGAATGTCCAGTGAAAAAAAAAAATCATTATGATGTATAGTTATTGCTGTATATTATTATCACGCTGTGATATAAGATTTTGGTCATGCTAAAACACACCAAAAGCGTGAGGATGTGCGAACGCATCAGTACCTTTTCTAGAAGAATCTTGACGCAGCTCATGTGACCCTCGTAAGTGGCGGACAGCAGCGGGGTGATGCCGTGTTTATCTGGAGCCTGTCAGGAAAGAAACACCAGAATTCACACATGCTGCGACCGGAGAGGAACATGGGTGTAATTATCATTAAAATCACCATCTCTGAAGCGCACTATGAATTAGACAGAGAGAGATGCATGATGGGTTATCAGGAGGCTTCAGAAGTCTCTTATCTTCCCCCGTTCGCAGGGAAACCTGTCTCTGTCTGTACGGAGAGAGCAGAGCTGATGGACGCATGAGTGGTCATGATAGGACAGAGATGAACCGATAGAGATCTGGACACGTAGAAGGAGGTGCCAGCGCTGCTTTTCTTCAAATCACGGCTATTATAGTGAGCTGGAACTAAAATGTTAACTGAAATAAAATGTAAAACTTTTTTTTTTTTTTTTTTTATTTCAGCTAGTTGCAACATTTTATTTTCATTGTTCATTTCATCTCATTTTATTTTAGCTTAAAGAAAAAAAAAACTATTAAAATGACAAAAACACAACAAAATTACTAAAACTAGCAAATTAAAAAGAAATCTGAAAATATAAAAATAATCTCTAATCAGTGTTGTTTTAGTTTTATATTAATATTTTGAATTAACTTTTATTTTTATATTTAGTTATGTTAGTTTTAGTCTAATTTTCGCTGTGCTTTTGTCATTTTATTATTAATATTATATTATTTTTCACATTTATTATTATCATTTTTTTAAAATATTGCTATCTACTTTTAATTTATTTTTATTTCAGTTTTTATTTATTTATATTATATTATTATTTATATTTATTATTATATTATTACATTTTAAAATATTGCTATTTATTTATATTTCGTTTTTATTAATTTCCAGTTTATAATTTTAGTGCTTTAACTTAAACTTATTTCAGTTTATTGCCAAGGAAACATTTCTACATTTTAATTTAGTTTACATTTATAAACTAATATTTTTATTATAAATTATTATATCATACTACATTATAAACTTAATATTTATTTAATACTTTTTTTTAAATTTCAGCTTTATTTCAATTAACAGAAATGTTTTAAATAGTTTTAGTTAATATGGTAATCCTAAATCTAAGTCAAAATGATCATAAAAATTAAAATAACCTGAAAAAATCAAATCTCTTACTATGTTCTTGCTAAGTACAAAATTTTTTGTCAGAGCGTAATTTACAACGCAACACAATTGTTATGATTAATCAATATGGTAATCATGCAGAATAATGATATATATACAGAATTAAATCAAAGTATTATGATATTGAAATGTGATCAAACGGTGCAGCAATACTGTCATTTTACAACATACAGATTTATGAACTACAGTATAAAAATGTGGGGGCTTTTTAATTTAATTTTTAGTTTCTTCTGCTCCCCAAGGTTGAATTTAATTGAACAAAATTACAGTAAAAACAGGAAGATTGTGAAATATTACTACGAATTACAATAACCGATTTCTATTTGAATATTGTAATTTAGCAGAAGTCAGCATGCTAATGTTTGGTGAATCGCAGCCTGACTGTGTGTGATGGTATCAGACTAATATCTGCTCCTGTGACTCCACACGTTAAACATTTACATACTGGAGCAGATATTCATCTAAACACACAGAGCTGAGGTGTGCGTGTGTGCTGGAGAAGAACAGAAGGACAGTTACGTTCACATCGGCTCCTTTAGACAGCAGAAACTCCAGCATGTCGGCGTGACCGCAGTCTGCAGCGTAGTGAAGCGGCTTCCTGCCTCCCTCCAGAGTCCGGTTCACATCCTCCGCCTGCACACAAATAAATAATTATTTAATTATTAAATCAGATTACATTTAATATGATTTTGATATAAATTATATAACAGAATTATTAAAGAATCATCACATATTATATAATACATAATGTTATTATTACATTATATGAACATGATAATAATACAACGTATTACATACAACACTTCAATAGAAATCGATAAAAACTATTGATTTATATTATTTTAATAATATATTTAGGAGTCTTTTGTTTGAACTCAAGTGTTTCATAATGTCAAGCTGTTTTTTCATTTACTGGATTTTCCCAATATATGTTATTTAACCTGTAAAATCACCTGATCATCTGAACGCATCTATTAGTCAGGTGATGTTTATTTCTTTAAAACAAGTGTATTTCTAACAGAAGCACTTCTTTTATGTTTTTACCCCCTCAATATCAGCTGGTGTTTCAGGAGCAGAGCTTGACACTTCTGCACTAGTGGAATGATGACTTACTTATTCAAATAATGATTTAATAAACATTTGTGCCCTTAATATATTCACTATATAATAATCGCTCCACTATGTGCTGCATCTAAAAACCAACAGCATGATTTGTGACACGACTCTTCACAATGAAACAAGTGTCATTGCTTCAGTCTAAAAACAGTCTGAGCATCATGTGAACAAGCTGCAAGTGTGAACTTAGGTAAACCACTATGCTAAACATATCACAACCACAAAGTAACACAAGTAACACCCCTTAAAAAACAAATGGTGAAAAACTCCAGATCTTCAGCACGGTCGACTAATGCGGTAAAGTGATAAAAGACGAGATATTCTGAGGCTGAAAGGAAAACCAAACCACACGCCTTCCATACAGGTTCTGGAATTTAAAGCACCTGCGGTTTCCTGCCTACATCCTCAAATCACACACACACACACACACACACTCCCAATATATCCAAGGAGGAGGAACTCATTTCAGCACACACACTCCTCTGAGGTCCGTTTCTGTGCATGTGTGAAGAGTGTATATAGTTACACAAGGAGGTGATGTGATATTGTGACACAGGATACACACTTAACAGATGAGTGTGTGTGTGTGTGTGAGAGAGGTCACCAGCTGAACGTCTTTAAACCATTAACACAACTACAGTACTGAACAAACCCATTCTGGTAATACCATGGTACTGAATGATTACTATACACTGAGGGATTCACAAAAATATGCCAGGAAAACCAGTGTATTATCATCAGAAAAAACACTGTATCATCTACTGTTTTGTCGTTATTTTCTAATAAACTATTTCTGTCAATAAGAAGTTCTGAAACGACTTTCCTTTTCGGCTGACATCATCAGTCCCTCTTTTCCTATTGGATAACGCTTCAGGAGAAAATCCAACTGCTTAAATAATACTTTAAAAGAGCTTTAAAAAATAAAACACTAGCCCCCTAATAAAAACATCATGGTACTTAATCACAATGGGTTGCGAACTACATTTCATGTTAACAACAAACAACTTGAGCTGTTTTACTGAACCATACCCACTTTAAATAGGAAATCTTCTAGAAAACATCCACCTGTTGCTTTTACTGCTAAGTACCATAGTATTACCATGATTTCTTGAACATAACATGATAACATGTTTCTGTACCATAGTAATACAATATTACATACTATGTATGTGACTACTGTGATCATTCAGTGCCATCGTATAGATCAAATACCATAGTACCATCACAGTAGTGTTTTGTAAGGATCTATAGACCTTCACGAGCTGTCAGACCTGTTTGTACTTGTTTATGAATGTATGTGAAGAGATGAAACGAGTGTGTGTTTCTCACCTTAACCAGGAGAGTCTTCACCTCATCCAGATCTCCGTTTTTCAGGGCCCACATCAACTCCTTATCCCCCATTTCACCTGAAAGAGAAAGAGACACACACACACACACACACACACACACACACACACACACACACACACACACACACACACACACACACACACACACACACACACACACACACACACACACACACACACACACACACACACACACACACACACAGTATTACAGGCCTGCGCTCCTAAACTGGCTCGCGCCTGCGCTACGGATATCATTTCATACCTCCGACTTTTTAACGGTTGTGTGAAGTGGCTCAGTGGTTCACTCACCGGATTGCGTGTGTTTTTCGGGTTTGACAGAAAGTTTGTGATAGACACTGACGGGATCCGCCTGAACTGCAGCTTCCAGAGGCACGAACTTCCGCTATCAGACTAGCGCCCACAGAGACAACTTCAGAATAAGAGTCCCCGTCCACACCCACCACCACCTCAGATCTGTCATGAAACTGTACAAGTAAGATAACAATAAAGACCTAGCAAATCAATTACAATAATAATTATCCAAATAAAATATATTAATGTATATAAATAATACAGGAATAAATCAAATATCTGTATAAACGAGGCCTTCGTCACTTCAAAATAAGAGTCACTATAGTCGGTGTGTAATAAATCATACATAAACTTACATAAAACAGAAATAGCTGTTAATAAAACGTATATATTAACTTGAGAGACGGCACAGATGGGAGTTATTAATATTGAGCTTCAGGAGGTCCGTTTGAAGAGTAGGCATAAATCAGAGATTAAATGGATCAAAACAATGAAATTCAGTCTGAGTTCTGATAAAGAGGAGGATTTGGCATATAAATTATCATCAGAGGTGCTGCTGGGTTAATATCATCTACTAGAAAATCTGTTAAATTATAAATGTATGTTTTATTTACATATGCTAATGTCTTTTTAAAATTATTATCTATGCTGTTTCGTATCTAATTCCTTTCTAAGTGATTTTTAATCAGGTCTATAATGTATAGAGACAGCTGAAGAATAAATGAGTAAAATAAATGATTTTCATTCTGTCAGAATACATGACTACATTTTAATGGTTGTCAGTAATTATAGATTCTTTTTGCAGTCACATTTTTAATCAGTGATCCAGAGGAGGTATAGAGTGTATTCGGTCGTTAAGTCTGACGTCACGCGGTAGCGCTTCCGGGTCCAAACGCTCTATCTCATACCACAAGAAAACAACAGACGGTGCTAATATACACACATGATGTGGTGTAATACTACCAAAAAATTATAATCATAACCTTTATCTCCATACCAAAATTCCAGATGGCCAGACAGTGATTCATCTTATAAATCGTTAAAATATTAATGTCCGTGACGCTGTGAGACTGTTGTGTAGACAATATTTTAAAAGTATTTTAAATGTTTAACTTTTTAAAATGTTAAATATATATATATATATATATATATATATATATATATTTTTTTTTTTTTTTTTTTTTTTTTTTAAATGAATTAATGATTCTGTCAGAAGACTTCTTTTTAATGGTCGTCAGTAGGTAAAGACGCTTTTGGCACCGCCGCCATTTTGAAGTGCGTTTTTTCTATTATTATTAATAGTTTTTTTTTTATTATTATAAAATTTTATTAAATGGGGGGAAAGAAAAGAAAAGAAAAAAAACGTAACAACAAATGTAATCATTGTCATATAACAATATGCCAGAGTCCAACAGTCTTTCAGTCCAGATTAAGTGCCAAGTCCTTAAACACAGCCACTGTTCTCATAGCTTTCAGGTTTCAAAATACATTTTCATCTCATGTTTAAATCTTTAAAAAAGAGGTTTGCACTTAAAAAAAATTACATTTATGAATGTGATATTTGGCTAACAGAAAAATAAGGTTTGCCATTTTGAAATGCGTTCCAATTCGTGAAGTGGACGAGTGACGTTTATATAGACAGACCCTGGACCCCCTTTTGACCGAGGGAGCGAGTCTACTTCAAATGTACACTTCATGCAGCTCCATATACCACAATGCAACACGATTGTGACGCCACCGCAGATCGCGTTTAATTCACGCCCACCACACACAACTCTATTATATTATTCTTTTTAAAAAATATTTAAAACAACCTAAACACAACTACATAGATATAAAATGCTACATTAAACAAGTTCGTAAGGGGAAATGTAAATAATAAATCAACTCCATAGCGGATTCCAAATCTTTTAGTTGAGTGTGTTGGGTAGACGTTCGCCAACGTTTTTCAAATGTTACTACTTGTTTCAGAAGGTTCAGAGAACATTTAAAAGTAATGTTTGCAAAATGTTAAAACAGAATGTCCCCTTAACATTCGTATAACCAAGAAAAAAACTTTTTTGATTTTGAACTTTCAGAAATGTTCTTTTTCATAACTTCATGGGAACGTTGGCAAAATGTTCTAGCACCGTTCGTCCTTTTTCCTGCTTGTTTTTTGCAATTATATTTAAGAATGTCTTTATAAAGCTATAGAAGAATTAGACCATTAAAACAGATGCAGAAAAGAGCAACCAGAGGAGATCACGCCGTTTATCAGCTTCTAATTTGAACCTCCCGTCTTTCACCTTCCCACCTAACCTCTCTCATTCTGATGTATGGAGGATGGCAGCGCTGCATGACACTATTATTGTATGAAATAAGCTCTCAAAAGAAAACCAATCCAGCTAGAGGACAAAAACATCTATAAAGGAGCGCGTGTTTGTCAGGAGGGTTATAAAGAAAATTCAGGACTGCAGGTATCGCAGCAAAGCCCATGAGAGCACCTGCTCGCCGCCCATTAGCCGTGCACGCGGCTGTAATGATATGCAGCATCTGAGTTTATGAGGGTCTCGTGAGGCCACCGCAGGCCTCATGCTAATGCAGCAGCGCAATTACTACAAGCATGCGGGGGACGATGACAGGCACGCGTTCATGTGTGCTGCATCAAGAGCTCATACATGCTACTAGTGGACTGAGACGAGGCATTGTTATCAAAGATGTGTGCTGTTGCCTGCTGAACAATAAAATACTTTTTATGCAAACACAAAATATTCCAATGCATACTTGAGGCAAGACAAAATATAATAGATATTTCACCATCCAGTTGATTAAGAATTGCAAAAATTAAATGAAATGTTGTTTAAATATGCAAATTATGCGTTATCTAATTAAATATGCACTAATATGCAGAACAGAGATCTGAATATTGTAAGATAAAGTCAGTGCATGAAAAAACAATGTTTTTGCCTGTAGCGTCTTGCCTTAAAAATAACAATGGTACCACATAAATTCATACTGGTTCATTTATATCTAACAGCATGTGAAATAATCATGTTTCTCTGCTTCACACTGACCGGCTGCAAGCCTGAATGAACTTTATCACACAGAGCAAATAACATATTTGAATATAAAAATAAGAACAATTCGAAAAGTTTTCATCTTCTCTAAACTGCTGTTATCTTCATCCAGAGGGAAGACGGAAATTCAGGCGTGTCTTCCTGTAATTATGTCCAAACAGTTCCAGAACAGAGACCTTTCAGAGGGTTGAATGATGGAGGTCGATACCCTGAGAAACAGAAACATTTTTCATTTGAAGCAGGCAATTAAAAACTTCAGAAATACTGTAAGGCAGAGATTCTCAAACTTTGACCTAAAATATTTACTTGAGATTTTACATTTAACAACCAGTGTTAGGGGTAATGCATTACAAGTAACTTGAGCTATGTAATCTGATTACTTTTTTAAAGTAACAAGTAACGTATTACTTTTAAAAAAAATTTACAAAAAAATATATCAGTTACTTTTTCAAATAAGTTAACACAAGTTCATTTGTTTTCCCATTTATTGACCTTTGTACATGGCTTTAGCATGAGGCTTATTCATTTTACTTTTGGTGTGAAAGGGACTTTAAATTTGCCAAAAATAGAACTTTTTTATTTTTTATTAAAAAGCAAACATGAAAGCCCAGATCAGGTGAGAAAAAGTAACGCAAAAGTAACCTAATGGATTACTTTCCACAAAAAGTAACTAAGTAACGCAATTAGTTGCTTTTTTAGGGAGTAACGCAATATTATAACTCATTATTTTTAAAAGTAACTTTCCCCAACACTGTTAACAACACATTTGCATGTTCTCTGATGTTGGTTAGTAGTCACATGACATGTATTCTCAGCCTCAGACATCATGCCCATGGACCGTTGGCTGAACGTCTGATGCATAAGGCACGCAAAATTGGTTTCAAAGTCGTCATGTGATTGGTTGAATTTTACAGGATTTCTAGGAGATGTGTATGTCGCATTCTTTAACAATGATACAAAGCCAAACCCCCTCATGGAAAAAGAAAGCTGTTTACAACTGTGACAATGAGTGCTTATCAGGATCAACTAAACGCTGGATTTTAATAGTATGTGAAGTTTGCAGCAAATACTTTTTTAAAACAAAACATTCTGCAAACATTATGGGAGCGTTACTTTTAAATGTTCTTCGAACGTTCTGAAACAAGTAGCAACATTTAAAAAACATTAGCGGAACGTTTGCGTAACCTTGCCAGAACGTTCCGTTAGCTGGGATATTGACATTAAATGTAAAGAGCCGATCACCATACGTTCCTCCTCTGATAGCTCTTATCAGTCTCAGTGTGTAATGTGATTCAGTGCATGTAACAGACATGTGAGATGTTCAGTTCACGTGTGTCAGATTCCAATCAAACCCGATCAGATGGAGCTGCTAACCTCCTGTTGTCACGCCACCTCCTGGACTCCCATAAGGCCATGTTTTCTCCCATCATCCATCACTGCTGACATGTCCAGCTCGGCGGCCGCAGGGGATTGGTAGATGTGAGCTCTGATTGTGTGTGACAACTTCATTACGAGCTGATCAAACTCTCCGCTTTCATCATGAGCGATGCATGTCAGTCTTCTCCGGTATCTGATCTCAGGTGAGTCTGTCATATGAAGGCTTGAGTTCACAGTGTGCATGGAAGAAATTACACAAACTACAAAAGCTACACAGATATTTAACTTTTAATTTAAAATTAATTGACATGACGGGCTAATTAAAGGTGTCGTGCAGTTGAACACATGAAGGAAGCATTAGGAATGAACTGCAGGCGCTGATTTGTTTGCATGTGCTGTCGGCACACTTTTAGCACTTGAGTCACTAAACGAATTATGCAAACGCACGAAAAAATCTGTGCAATAGCTTCAAAAATGACAACGACTTAATGGAAATACTTTCAATAATTTCAATTCTGCCACGACTTTTGTCACCTGGTTGAACTGTTTGTCTGTAATTAAGATGAGGGTTTCACACTTAAAAAACAAAAAACAAACAAACAAAAAAAAACCCACAAATAAAATCTATTTAATTATCAAAAACCCAGTAAACTAAGCTAGAGCTTTAGAGGAGATCTCAACCCTCTCTCAAAATCATGATTTGCCAAAATAGCAAACTCAAAATCATTCATTTCACAGCTCTATACTTTTACCAGAAGACAACTATTGACTCATTTGTGTATATTTTTTATATTTTTAAGAGATATTTAAGTCATTTAAGTTGGAAGCATAACTGAGATCTTCATTAAGTCTCTTAAACTTTGAAAGTCTCTCAAGAAACTGAGCAATAGTGATAAGTCTGATTCTGCTATTCGACTCTTTTGAACAGTTCGCTTCAAAGAACTGATTCAAAATCCAACTCTTTTACACACTGATGGTCCAAAGCGATTTTGATTTGTAAGCGATTATAGTCATGTTTATTTATTATAATTTGACTGGAAATAAAAAAGTAACGTCCTAAGATGGCGTGGCATATCATACGGTCTAAATAAAATATTAAAATTTTATTTAAATTGCGTTTTTTCCAATTATGTTTTGTATTTGGTCTATAATTCCAAGTGTCAGCTATGATTTGACTTATAAAAGCAAACATTAAACATGACATTTTATGGCTGAAAAGTTTTTGCACAAATCATTCAGTCCCGTTTCGTAAACCGCCTAATCCAATACATTAAACAGATCCGATTCAAAAGATTTTTTAAATTTTTGCTCATTATGTGAACCTGGTACCTTGCAAACACATTTTTGTTGATGTAAACTTGTTCTCTCGGACTCTGGAAATGGTTTAATTTGAGAAATCCTCTAGTGATTTCCATTTTTGTGCTCAATATGCATCAGTCAGGCAGTGAACGGACTGCTGATGCACCAACTGAAACAAAATGCGCTCTCATCAGCAGACAAAACAGAGGAAACACCATAAAACACACTGATCCTCATGATGTTTCTCTGCAGACGTGCATACAGACGGTCTCTCTCACCCACGCTTATCTGAGGAGCACACAGGATTAATGAGACACACATGAACCTCCTACAGGCCGTCTGTGTGTCTGTGTCCAGCAGGAGGCAGCGTTCTGGAACACATGCAGACCTTCAGCACTCCTGCTGCTTTCTCATCAGTCTTGTGTTCTGACAGAAAGAGAAACAGTTTGTGTTTCTCAGCGCAGTCGGGTTCCTCTTGCTGTAGCCGCACTGACCTCTGAATGCCCAATGAAATAGTAGGATGAATTCAGAATAATATTACATACTATTTTATAAACATATGGCAGAGGAAGAGTAGAATGCTAGTATGCTATTTTGAATTCAGCACTAGTGTACTGGTTACTACACAGCACAGTATACGCTGAATCCATTCTGGCAAGGTTCTCTGAAAGTTATGAACAAACGTTCTTCCACTAACATTAATAGAATGTTCGTTCAGAGTTATCTGGTCTTTAATAATGTTCTTAAAACGTTAGCACAAAAACGTTATTTATGACGCCTTAGTTGGATGTTCGTCTAACGTTTTTTAAATGTTACTAGTTGTTTTAGAACGTTTAGAGAATATTAACATTTCAGTAATGTTCACATAACCAAGAAAAAAGTTTTTTACATTTTAAAAAATCTGGACGCTTTGAACATTCAGAAATGTCATTTTTATAACTTAATGGGAACGTTAGAAAAATGTTCGAAGAACTTTTTTTTTCCGCTGCACTGTAAAAAATTATCGTGATTTTAAGCTAGGGTAAAATAGTTTAATTTGTTAACAGTTTCCATACTATATATGATGAATAACTGTAATAGATTTAACCGTATTTAATGTAATTTTACAGCAAAATACTGTTAAATTCACAGTTTTTGGAAGTGAAAAAGAACAAGTCATTGTATAATTTACAGTAAAAAAAACGTAAATTTACATTCCCAAAATTCCCTGCATGATATTTCACATTTTATGTATTTTTGTTTAAATAAATATATTTCTTCTTCGTTTTTCTTCAATCATCATTCAAACGTCATTTTCCATCATGGAAATTTTCTCGCCATTTTGAATTTTCCAAAAAACCTACTTTTTCTAACTCCTCCTAGGCCGTTACTCCGATTTTCAGATCATCTTCAGACCATGCTGACAAAAAGTTATGGAATTCAAGTCAATTTGTCGAACTGTTTTTGAAAAACGTGAACGAATTTTATGTAGCACATCCGAAAATAGGCATAAGGCTGTATCTCCACAACACTTTATCATATTCACATCAAACTTGACACATGTCGTCACAAGCATGACCTGAGGCAACATGCAGCGTTTCGACGCAGTGCCACCTACTGGTCCGGAGATACCAAAAATATTATTATTGTAATATTAAAATGCTATTTTTGCTTCTTAAAGGTTTGTCCACAATCTTTTTACTACTATGTTCAGAGAACATTCAAAAGTAACATTCCCATAATGTTTGAAGAATGGAATGTTCCCTTAACGTTTACAAAACCAAAAACAATAACGTTTTCATAACTTAATAGTGAGAGGAGGATTATGGGATGTTCAATAGAACTGCAGCTGATATACAGACCTCATCCTTTATCACCGTACATCATATCATTATATTAATTACATTTAATGATCTCAGAAGTATCCACTATGAGATTTTTGATTATATAATTTATAATGTTGCATAATGGGCTAATTACGGTCCTTGTTCTTAGCAACTAAGAGACATTTCAGTAAGTTCACTGAACTCACACACACCTATAGTGTGTGGTGACACCATTATTCACAGAGCGAAAGGGATGTTTGGAGAGTTTGAAAAGAGAAAATGTGGAATTAAAATGAAAATGATGGGAAATCTATACACACTTGCCTTGGGTAAATTCTCCTCCATCAGGTTTTATGTCGGGAACAACCTTCCAGGCAGAAGTAAAGGAGAGTGTGTCCGTATCGCTCTACTGCCTGTGGGACACAAACACAAACCGGACGACCTCAGACGACCCTCATCTCACTCCTTCACTAGATGTCGTGTGTGTATTCTATATGCTTAATAGACAGCAGGTTCCCTTAATGATTCTGATAAAATCATTCAGATAAATACGAGCGTTTCTTCCTGAAGCTGCTGAGATTAGAGTCAGAGACGCTTGCGACGCAATAATGTGTTCAAGCAGATGTCTAGAGGTCTGATGGTTGTTATCGTGCGGGTCCTCTGGGCTCTGAAGTTCATGCCGCATGTAGATAATATATGGTGTTCAGCAGCCAAACAATCAGATGAGTCCTGCTGTGTGCGGGATTTATCTTTAGCATTAAACACACACAGAAACGCTTGTTTTTCTATAATGGTGGGGATTTTATTCTATCCTCTAAACTCTCGTACAAACGTTTTTGCATTTTCACATCATCATTAAGACATTTCTTAAGTTGTTTTCCTCGTGGAGAACATTAGTTGCTGGTAATTTCAGATTTTAGAAGACTCTTGAATATATTTTACATTTTCATTTTAAATGTAATGTTAGGAAGCAAAGCATAAAGTGTTTTAGAGAGGGAAATTATCTTAATAATTAAATCTGAAAGTCTGTCATAATTTACTCACCATCACGTCCATCCAAACTCGTATGACCTTATTTCTTCTGTGAAACAAAAAAGATTAGTTATGTTGGTTGGTTGGATGGATGGATAGATGATATGTGGATGGATGGATATGTAGATGGCCAGATGGATGGATATGTGGATGGATGGATGGATGGATGGATGGATGGATGGAAAGATAGATATGTGGATGGACAGATAGATGGAAATATGGATGGATGGATGGATGGATATGTGGATGGACGGATGGATGGATGGAAATATGGATGGATGCATGGATGGATAGATATGTGGATGGATGGATGGATGGATGGATGGATGGATGAATGGATGGAAAGATGGATGGATGGATATGTGGATGGATATGTGGATAGATGAATGGATGGATGGATATGTGGATGGATGAATAGATAGATATGTGGATGACGGATGGATGGATAGATGGATAGATAGATAGATGTGTGAACACGCACACACACACACACGTCTTATAATTAAAACATGAACATTTCTGCATGAGTTCATTCCTATTAAGCTACAGAAGCAGCTACAGTATAATGAGTGTTCAAACTCCTCTCAAATTAACTAAACAGCACAGCAATTACACAAACAAGAACAAGTCACTTAAACACAATCCACTGCTCTCTCTCTCTCTCTCTTACTTTCGGGTTTCTGTTTTCCGTTGGTGTGAGTGAGTGAGTGGATGTGGATGGAGAGCTTTTTTTTTTTTTTTTTTTACAATTTTCTGGTACACTGACTGCTGTGGTGAGCTTCTTTCCTTTTCTCACATTAATGAAAAAAGTAAGACATTTATTTATTTTTGAAATTGGCTGGAAAAGAGTTGTGAGAAAGATTGTTTGAATTCTCGCGGGGAATGGCATCCTCTGTGACGCCGCCGCTGTCCATTGGACAAGGGGTTCGGTTGGTCACTGATCCTGGTGTTACGACGGAAGAGGCTCTGCTTGCAGTGGGTGAACAGGCTGGTTATGATAATATATCTCATGCGTCTCGAATGAATAAAGCTGCGGTTGTTTTTCTAAAAGAGGAACGCCTAGTTCATGTTCTGAAAGCAGGGTATTTATCAATGATTTGTTTGTTCAAGTTTCACCGCTGTCAGTACCTTCTGCAAGAGTATTTGTTTCAGGTGTGCCACCTTTCATTCCTAATGAATTCATAGAACAAGAGCTATGTAGGTTTGGAAAATTTGTAAGTGGTTTTAAGACGGTGACTCTCGGGTGTAAAGATGCGCGTTTGAGTGTTCACGTTCCTGGATTCTCCAAGACAGTCTTTGGATGTCTCCTTTAAGATAAAGCATGGAGGAGGATATTATATTGTGTATGCCAGTTCCGGGAGCATGAAATGTTTTGAATGTGGGGATGTGGGACATAAGCGGCTTGCTTGCCCGCACAGAGAACAAGCTGAACGCGCAGAGAACCACACCGAACAACTGCATGATGCTGATAGGCAAGAAGTTATTTCACCTTCTACCAGTAAGTCCACTACTCAGGGAGAACAAATGCATAGTGTGGTAAATGCAAAATGAGGTAAATAGAGATGGTGAAGATGATGAGATGATGGTATTTTGGAGCAGTCAACTTCGGATCATAACGCTGTGGTGCTTTCAAAAGATGTTGAAAACACAGGGGGGAAAACTAGTGCAACTGAAACCACAGGTGAAAGTGTGTCTATTGAACAGAACGCAACTAATCATCAGAAAGTGATGTTGAAGAGATGGACCAGGATGAGTCAGATGGCGAAGGATTTGATGGGCCAAATAGGTTGAAAGATTTGTTTTCTTTGGAGGAAATTAATCATTTCCTAGAATAAACATTCGGACAGTCCGTTAAGGTTGATCATTACTTTGTTGATGCAGAAACATTTATTAGGTCGGTGGCAGTATTGCAAAAGATGGTCAGTTTTTATTTGCTAGATGAACGGAAGCGGTATCGTTTGAGGAAACATGTCACTGCATTGAACAAGATATCCAAGTCAAATAAAACTAGAAAATGTAAAAAAGCTCTAGCTAAAAATAAGTGATGTCAGCCTTGATCATGTTGCACTTTTTCTCTGTCTGTTCTTTTTTCTCTTTTTTTCTATGGGGAGTTTAAGGGTGGGCTCTTTAAACATAAATGGTGGAAGGGATAGACAGAAAAGAGAAATGGTTAAGGAGATAGTTAAAATTAATAGACTTAATAGTACGATAAAAGATGAAGATGATTGGGGTTTATCTTGGGGTGGTCAATTTTTTTTAAATCATGGAAGTAATGTTAGTGGTGGGGTAGCAATACTGTTTTCTAGTAATTTAAAAGTTCCTGTGATCTAGTTAAAGGTTGAAGTCAAATGGCTAAAGCTAAAACAGAGGGTTCACTTTATTGTTTTATTAATATTTATGCCCCTAATATTGGGACTGAAAGAATAGATTTCTTCAATAATATAAAGAAAGCTCTTGAAGTGAATGAGCTCCATCTTATTCTAGGTGGAGACTGAAATTGTACCATTAATTTTAATATTGACAGGATTAGTGAGGAGCCACACTTACATTTAATTATTGATTCAGTTTGATCTAATAGATGCATGGATAGTTAAATTTCCAAATGCAAAGCAATATACATGGGTCAAAATTTTAGATGGAAGAGTGAGTGCAGCTAGATGTTAGTTGATCTCAATGGCATTTTAACAATAAATTGCTCCAAGATTAAACTTTTTGTGGAAATTGTAAAATTCTTTGGGAAAAGTGGAAAGAAAAAAAAAATTCTTTCGAGTCTTTAAATAAGTGGTGGGAGGTTGGAAAGGTTAAAATCAGAATTTTTTTGTCAACAATATACTTCTTTTTCTTCTGTTATGTTAAAACAGGCCATAAAGGAGGTTGAGAAGGCCACTACCGATAATGGATTTTTAAATGGTGGGAATGCTGAGAATAATGACGCATTGAAAAGTTGAGTTCCTTACTGCAAGAAAAAGTAAAAGGAGCCCTGGTGAAATCACGATACATTCACCTAAAAGACATGGATGCCTCAAGTACTTTTTTCTTCAATTTGGAAAAAACTAATGCGAAAGATCAGCGCATGACATGTCTGAGATGTCCAGATGGGCATGTAACAACAGATGGAGGGGAAATGAGGAGATGTGCCACAGCTTTTTATACAAAATTGTATGGAAAGGAACAATGTGATCAGGAATGTGCTCAAGAACTTTTAGAGGATCTTCCTGAGCTTAGTGGAGCTGAACAAAATGAGATGGACAAAGAAATAAGCTTGGAGGAACTCACTATAGCTGTTAATCAGCTGACCTCAGGGCGCTCACCTGGAATAGATGGACTCAGTATAGACTTTTATAAACATTTTTGGGGCATTATAGGACCTGATGTACATGAGGTCCTGCTGAGCTCTTTTAAAGAAAATTTACTTCCAACCTCCTGTAGAACAGCTGTTTTAACATTAATTCCTAAAAAAGGAGATTTAACTCAACTTAAGAATTGGAGACCTGTAGCTCTGTCTAATAGGCTGAAGCCTTATATTGGTTTACTTGTGCATATGGATCAGACCTACTGTATCTCAGATCGGACTATAATGGATAATTTATTTTTAATAAGAGATATTTTAGATGTGTGTAAAGTCTATAATCAGAACACTGGAATTGTATCCCTGGATCAAGAGAAAGCCTGATCATAGTTTTTTGTTTTCTGTCTTAACCCTTTAAAACCAAGCTGTATTCATGTTACCATAACTCTTGAATGCTATCGTAATAATTAAAATTGCTACAGACAGTAGACAACATGGGCTTTTCGGCAATATATGGGTTATTATGGTAATTTCGTGCCTTCCATCAGCAAATGGCAACCGCTTTCGGGGAGAACGGGTGAAAGGAGGATTTGAACGGAGAGATATAGAGCGCGGCAGATAAAGGAGTTTTGGATCGCATAAATAATAGGAGAAACAAACAAAAACATAGCGAAGGAGTACACAGTCAATTGGGATGATTTTTGATAAGACTTGGGATGAGGCTAAGTGAGACTCGCATTTCGCATTTGGTGTGTGCTTCTGTATAATGTGTCCGTGCGGTAAATGTATGCATATGTAGTATATGTATGCGTGTATGAAAAAATGTTCTCCTTCCTATAACACCAGATGTACTCATTACATCAGAAGAAGAATGGCATCTACGCTGATATTAGTCTTGCTGTTTATCCCGAGGTTTACCGTAGTCAACCGGATCCGGGCCGTATCCAGGTGAGATTGAGGACCTACGCCTTGACACGACCACAACGCACCCCTAAAGTGTCAGCAGAGATTGAGTCAACTAGATCATCCATTGTGAAGGCCTCATCGACACGACAGCCAGTGGCACAGTTCCTCAACAACCGTTCATACTGGTGTGATGAATACAATCCTCAGCTGGATTGAACTGGAATAAATACTTTGAATGTTGCAATCCTATCGGGCTTATGATAGCTACCTGAATCGTAACAAAGCACTGTTTACCAGAGGAGAACTGGCCCCCAGACTAAGCTTGGTTTCTCCCAAGGTTTTTTTCTCCATTTTAGCACCTGTTTGCCACCTGATGTCACCTGTTGGAGTTTGGGTTCCTTGCCGCTGTCACCTTTGGCTTGCTTAGTTGGGGACACTTGATATTTGATATTCAACAGTGCTTTGCATCTGCCTGCATTGACACCATTTTCTTTAAGAGCTGCTGTGCAGCCAAAATTATATACCAGTTATCAATCTAAAGCTGCTTTGACACAATCTGCATTGTAAAAGGGCTATATAAACAAAGGTGACTTGACTTGAATGAAAACTGTGCAACCAAGTGTCACAAAAAGACTTGTATATATGTAATATAGTTGAATTTTCAAGTTTGAAGTATTAGATTCTTTCGATCATCATTTTTCTCTTTTTTTCTAAATAAAAATCTGAAAAATTATTCTTGTTTTTTTTTTTCTCTCCGTCTATTTAAATTCTATTTACAAACTCACCATATACATTAATGGTCAATAACTGTAATTTATTGAAAGCCAGTTGTTTTCTGAAAAAAATTACACCTTGCACTTGAAGATAGCACATTGTTTGAGAATTTTATAATAAAAAAACATAATATGTGAAAACGGGCTATTTTAGCTTTAGGTTCTAAAGGGTTAAAAGCCTTTGGTTTTGGAGAGAGGTTTATAGCCTGGTTTATAGCCTTTATAACAGAGCTTCATGTTGGGGTTAAGTGGGGAAGGGGCTAAGTTGACCAATACCAGTAGAAAGAGGAATAAGGCAAGGTTGTCCTATTTCTGGAAAGCTGTATTCACTAGCTATTGAACTCCTTTTATGTTTTTCTAAGAAATCACTTGACTGGTTTAAATTTAACAGGCAGTAAATCTGACTCTCCTTTAGTTGTATCAGCATATGCTGATGATATTAATTTATTTATTAAAAATGACGATGATGTATGTACAATTGTAAAGGGGCGTCGGCGTTAACGCTTCTCATTTACTTTAAATGGGTTACGTCATGCGTTGCCGAACTGAATTGTGGGTTCCATCGCGTCGCTTCACTCGCGTTGCAAGCGGCAGAAGTTGAAGATTTCTCAACTTTTCAAGCACCAACGCAGGCATCAAGTCACCTTTATTTATATAGTGCTTTTACAATGCAGACTGTGTCAAAGCAGCTTCACAGTGATAACTGGTATATAATTTTGGCTGCACAGCAGCTCTTAAAGAAAATGGTGTCATTATGTAAATTAAGTATTGATTAATTCCGATGTAAGAATCAATAGTTATTAATTTAGTTAATTTATCTATATCAGCACTGGAGTAAACAGTGATGTCATCATCCAGCTCAGTTCAGTTCACATACAATGGTGTCAATACAGGCAGATCAAAACACTGTTGAATATTAAATGTCAAGAGTCAGCGTCAGCCAATCAGATCGCTTTATGCAAACACCCTAGAGCAGCCGCTAGCCAATTGCTTACGTGCAACACCGGAAAGTAATGTGATTGGCTGTTATCACTATAACGGTCGCGTCAACACAAGCTTCAGACACGCCCTCCGTCAAGCGTTGAAGCTGACGCCCCGTGTGAATGCAGCGTTATGAGAAGAGGAAAAGATGCCTTGTTTACCTGGAGGTTTGAAATGCAGAAATAATGGATTAAAAATTTTAGGTTTTTTTTTTTTGGCACACAACAATATCAAGAAAAGAACTGGGAAGGAATAATGGAAAAGGTGTGTGCAAAAATGTCTAAATGGAAATGGTTGCTGCCCCGGCTATCATATAGAGGACGTGTTTTAGTAATCAGTAATTTGGTTGCTTCCCTGCTTTGGCACAAATTTAAGGCTTTGATTCAAAGTTTACAAAAGAAAATGTTAGATTTTTTTTGGTCAGGGTGTCACTGGGTGAGAGCTGCAGTCCTTTATCTTCTTTTTTGTGAGGGGGGCCAGGGACTTGTTGATTTATCTTCACGTATTGTGACTTTTAGATTAAAAACTGCACAAAGATTTTTATATGGAAATGGGTTAAGATGGCATGAAACTGCAGAGTTGCTTCTACAGAAGGCAGGAAGGCTGGGTTATAGCAAGCAACTTTTTCTGTTAAAAACTGAAGAAGTGGATTTTGGAGGTTTAATATCTTTTTATGATTCAGTTATACATGCATAACAGATTTTGAAGGTATCAAGAGATTTAAATGCCTTACCTGGCATGTGGCTCTTTGAAGAGCCCCTTTTTTATAATGACTTTATTTGTGTGAGGTCATTAAAGTCTGACAGTTTACGTTCAGCACTGAGAGAGGCAGGATGTACAAAGATAGGCCATCTCTTTAAAGCCATGCACTCATCCCTAGTTGAATTGGAGAAATTGGCCAATATAAGATCTGAAAGATTAATAAAAAAAATAGTGGAGGAGGTCTGTGAGTCATTGCCACAGTCACTGAAGGATTTTTGATGATTGTGGATTGAGGACTGTGATGTGATTGGTCAGTGGGAGGATGGGTGTGAATATGTTTTCCCATTTCTTGATGTTTCTCTAACGGTAGAAGAGTGGGTTGGTGTAGAGAACAGTTTTCTTTCATTCTCTAATGTACAGTTGGGTTCCTTTGAAGAGCTGGGCAAGAATCAAACTTATATTCTGTGTGTAAAGGTACTTCATATGAGGACTTTGGAAGAAATGAAGCCATCAAGGTGGTTTGAATTTTTTTAGCCCAGATCAGTCTGTGGAGATCTTTGTATAAATGACCAATCGATAAACGAACGGGAGATCTTCAGTGGAGAATAATACATGGGGCTATAGCCACTAACAAACATGTAGCCCATTTAGGTCCTAGTCAAGGGGTGGACTGTCCATTTTGTACCTAAAACGAAACTTTGGTGCATTTATTTTGAGTGTTATTTAATGTATTAGAACAGTGTTGTTTGATTTGGGGAGAATGTTTTCTTTTCCTTTGTTTGGTTTTGGACCAAAGTATTCTGTAAAGAAAAAACAAAAACACGTTTTGATGAATTATGTTTTTGGAGTGGCTAAACTTTCTATATGGCTTTCAAGGAAAAATATGATTCAGGATAAAGGATCGAAGGAGGTTTATGATGTGTTTTTAGCTATGCTTATCACAAATTGACTAATAATCTGCAGGTTTTTGTTGAAAAATTGTCTGTTGCAAATGTTCTTTGTGTTGTTGATGATGATGGAGAGATGGTTTTATCTTTTTGATCATTAAAAGATTTTGTAAGATTGATGTAATGCTGATGATTTTGGAATGTTAATTGAGAATTAAAGGACATTTTTCAATCAATCTCTCTCTCTCTCGACTGTTTGCTGGAGTGTTTTCAGTATTCTCCTGCCTCATGAGAAATTAATGAATGCAGACACACACTCGATCTGTAGTTCAGAGGAACTGTCAGCGTGTCTGTAAATATAATCTATAGACACTAAAGCTATTTTTGCCATTGCCATAATTTTGGGTTTATTGGGATATTTTATTTTATTTTAGTTAACTTAAAAAATGTTTTTTTTTTTTGGTTTTAGTTTGAGTTTTAGTTAACTATAATAACCCTGGTTCAAAGTATCACGAGTTCACTGTTGTGTATCAAACCGAAGCATGACATGCACGCACACACATCATCATCATCAAACACACACTCTTAAGTGTAATTACATCCTATAATGCTCAGCGCTCTGTGTGCATGATGGATTATGGCATGACACCATTATTTAGCTGAAAAATGATTAATGGTGTACGAGCTCCATAAACACTGGAACTGAGAGACAAGCTCACCGAGAGCGCCTCTGACCCTCACACACCTCTCAAATAAACACCACCATGGCAACATGAAATATGGGCCGCGTTAAAGACTTATTGTTCTCCATACGACAGGAGGAGCAGAATTCATCCAGCATTAATCCAAGAGCGATAAACTCTTCATTATAACTCCAGACGTCTGGACAAAAGCACTGGCATTAATGGAAAAACAGTCCTTTACACTCGCGACACGAGATTACAGACGTCTGACATGAAAAAAACAATCAATCACTGGTAAAACATCTACTATTACATAACAAAATATTTGCAATTCAAATCAATTTTGAAGAGCCGTCAATGGTGAAAGATACTGTGCGAATGATGCAGTTCCAATATCTACTATGCTAAGTAGTCAAATAATAAATAAAATACTCTTTAATAAAATATTATTTCAGCTTTATTTAGCTTAGTTTTAGTTTTCATTAATGCTAGTATCTATGGAAGCTTGTTTCCGCCACTGAATAAAAAATCAAAAGATATAATTGCGACTTTTTATCTCACAATTCTGGCTTTTTTTCTTGCAATTTCATGATATAAACTCACAATTGTGTTATAAAGTCAGAATTGCGAGATATAAAGTCGGAATTGCGAGTTATAAAGTCGGAATTGCGAGTTATAAAGTCGGAATTGCAAGCTATAATGTCAGAATTGCGAGATATATAGTCAGAATTGCGAGTTATAAAGTCAGAATTGCGAGATATAAAGTCAAAATTGCGAGTTATAAAGTCAGAATTGCGAGATATAAAGTCAGGATTTTGAGAAATAAAGTCAGAATTGCGAGATATAAAGTCAGGATTTTGAGATATAAAGTCAGAATTGTGAGATATAAAGTCAGAATTGTGAGTTATAAAGTCAGAATTGTGAGATATAAAGTCAGAATTGTGAGATATAAAGTCAGAATTGTGAGATATAAAGTCAGAATTGAGTGATATAAAGTCAGAATTGCGAGTTATAAAGTCAGAATTGCGAGATATAAAGTCGGAATTGCGAGTTATAAAGTCAGAATTGCGAGATAAAAAGTCATAAATATCCCTGCTTGAAAAAACCCAATAAATTAATTAAACATCATACCTTTGTGGATTTAAGACAAGTTGGAAGTTATCCTAACTTTAAGGGGTAATTTACGATTATTTTAAGAAGATTATTTTTAAGAATTTGAATTCTTCTTAAATTTTGTCTTAAGAACAATCTTAGGGTAAAAAAGTATTTTTGGGAATACAAAATATTTGCAACTTTTTTTTCTTAAGTAAGAAAAAATAAGAAAATAGTTTTATTGTTAAAGTGCCCCTATTATGCCATTTTAAAAGCTCCTAATTGTGTTTACAGTCTCCTACAACAGGTTCACATTCATCCAAGGTCAAAAAACACTTTAATTTTCTAACAATAATAATAATAATAATATCCACTGCAGCATCAGCTCTTTTCTCTCAGTGTCTAAAATGGTTTGTTCAGAGATTCGGTCTCTCTAAACCCCGCCTTTCTGAGAGCTGCTCTGATTGGTCAGAAACCAAACCTTCATTATCATATCTGAATCTCAGCTCTTGATTCACAGTGATTCGAACAGTAACGATGGGCGTCGGTTTTCCCATATCAATCTCATCAAAGTGGATTTGCTTTGGCAGCATAAAAGAGTCTTCTCGACACGAACAACACGAATCAAACTCTTCCAGTCTCAGATACAACTACAGTGATTGAGGGCGGGGCAAAGCAGACGCTATTCAGCCAATGCAGACCAGAGGCTGGCATTATGCAAATTAGTTACAAATCTACGTAGGTTCAGCAGGAAGAGACTGGAATTACTGAAGATTCATTTGAGGCAGTTCAGAATCACTTTTACAGTCTGGAACCCAGACAACTTTTACAGTCAGTCTTTTACATTCACAACCAGACCATGAAGATCAGACTCAAGATGAATAAAAGCTCTGTGACCCCTGATGTTTTTTGTTTTAACGCCAGCAATTATGAAAGCGTTTTACTAACGAGCATATGTGGACTCAAAGCTGCTGTCCTCGCTAACAAGTCCCTCTAATGAGATCATTAATTACGTCCCCCAGCAGTAAAAATCTGCTGCATCAACATGTCGAGAACAACACAAAAACGACACGTGGGGTGTGAGAGCAGATTATGGGACAGCGTGAGACCACACGAGCCGCAAGCCAGACGTGTGTTTTAGAACGGCTGCCATATGCTCTTAAACACCACTATCTGGACGAGAGGATGAACGAGACGCGTCAACAGACTGTTTACTGAGCGACTGATGCGCTGTAAAAAATAGCTGCCTGAAATAATCAATTACCAGGTTTAGTGTGAAACAAGATTGTTAGTTATGCTTTTTTACATGTTCATCTGTCTTTAGTGTGTAATGTTGCTGTTTGAGCATGAAAACGCCCTGTAAAGTTATTCCTCATTTAAATAATTCATATGCAGAATAAAGGGGCGGGGCCTGGTTGAGTTAGTTAGTAGTGTGTTGAAACTGGTGTTTGGGAAATGTCCCGCCCCTTACCATAACTGCCAATCACAACACACTGCTCCAGCCGACCAATCAGAGCACATTGTGCTTTTCATAGAGACAGGAACTAAACAGAGCGTTACTGACAGACTGGCCCTTTAAGATGCTGTCTTAGAAGATAGCTGTCTATGTAGGCAGCTCACTTTACGAGGCACTGTGTGTGAGAGGACGCAGTATTTGTTTGTCTGTACAAGATCCAGTGTATATATTTAACTGGTGCTCTGTTTGAATGACACACAATATAAACAATCATGGTTTGCCTAATAGGTAATTAATTAGGGTCCCTGATTAGAGATGATCAATTACAGGCCTCTAAAGAACACAGTTAGCGGCACACTCTCTCTGAACTAAACAGAATCACATGACGAGTAAAACTGACTCAAAACCTCACTTTTTTTTTGTGTGTGTATATATATACATTAAATACACAGTTTCTTCCTCAGTGTTTCTGTCTTGTTTTCCAATTTATCATCAAAATTAAGTGCATTTGCGCTTAAAACAAGAACAAATATCTGCCAATGGAGTCAGAAAAATAAACTTAATTCAAAGGGAAAACAAGATTATGTTTCTAAGCCCACTGGCAATTAATATTATGTGGAGAAAGCATAACAAATATAGTAAATAAAGTATGAGAATACAGTAAATAAAGTGCACACTGGACTTCAGTATTTCATAGATGTGTTATATGGTGCTAATGTGACTCTGAAAGACCGTCTGACCGTGTTCATTTCACACTCCTGCACTCCTGTTTTCTCCTCTGTTCATGATGTCACTCTGTGTCTTTATCTCTGGCTCTGAATCTGGGTTATTTTCTGCTGTCACCATAATTTTCTGCTGCAAACACAAAGAAACAATATCAGGCAAAGCACACACACACACTCATTCCTTATATATACACATGTTTTTATAATAGTATTTCAACAACAGAACTAGTTTGGCTCTGGTGAATGACAGAAAAACACTGGTGTGTTTGTGTGTGTGTGTGTGTGTGTGTGTTTGAAAGGGAGGGAGAAATGATTTTATTCTCTTCAAGTGTAACAGACGGAAAGAGAAATGAGCCGACAGGTACAGAGACACAGACTGTGAAACACTCGACATTTGATACCTCATTTAATTTAATTTAATTCTAAGTCATTTTAGAAATGTGGGGAAATTCATCTATGTAAATGTAGCTGCATCACGACTGGATGGAGATGGAGAATAAATCATGGAGAAAAATATGGAAAGATACAAGACATGACGGAGACACAAACAGAGAATCAGATGATGAGGCTGAACATCCCGAGATATGAGCGAGAAAATAAAGTGCAGAAAATATGAGAATATAGTAAAAAAAAAAGTGTAGAAAATATGACAATACCGCAAATAAAGTGCAGAATATGAAAATAAAGTGCAGAAAATATAAAACAGTAAATAAAGTGTAGAAAATATGAGAACACTGTGTGAACAGTGTATATAGTGCATCCTAGTTTCATCCCAGTGAACTTCCTGTCCGTGTTCACTGCAGAAGGACTCTGGAGTCTCAACTCGGCATCGTGCGTATCATAACTTCACTCCTGACCTTCACTCCATTAGCACTCATCTCTGTCTGATAAGACCGTGTTCTGTTATCTGGATTATTTTACCCAAGAGTCTATGAGGAGTGTGTGTTTGAGAACGTGTAAGGTGATACAGAGGACGTGCTTTAAATGGAAACATACAGAGAGAAGGACAAGTGTCTCACACATACACTGATAAGGACACTTCCCTCACACTTACTGGAAGAAACCAGAGAAACACACATTTGCACCAAGTGTGAGATGTGTGTGTGTTTCGCCCTACGGACACAGTTAGCAAACAACGTTAAATATAAGATATGTAGTTGTCACCTGTTTATCCACGTCTCTGTAACTCTCCTGCTGTGGCCACCAGAGAACTGGACCTGATTGAAAACAGAGAAGTGTAGCAAACAGAGCCAAAGAGGTTAGCAGGAATTCGATTCATGCACACCACCGCTCAAAAGTTTTGAATGTTATAGAAAGAACTATACTGTAGATATATGAAGTTTGGAGATTCATAATTAAGATTTTTAGGGCCCGAGCACCGATGGTGTGAGGACCCTATTGTAATTGCTCAGTCAATTATTCTTCTTCTCCGAAATGAATCGCATTTTTGAGGGCCTAAACATGCTTGAAAACGTCTCAGGTTACGTATGTTTGAACGCATATGGGGGGAACGTCATCATGTGAACCGGTGTCTTAAAGCAATGATCAAATCTCACCAATCCTATTGGCCGGCGACAGCCTATGACGTCATTATGGACGCGACACGGAAGTATAAAAGGAGCGCCTAGAGAAGCAGTCAGTACCTTATCGTCTGAAGGGACTGTTCAGTAGGCAACCCCGATGCATGGCAGGTAACGCAGTGTCTCATTCCCTGTTCTCAGGGAACATTGGTTACATACACAACCTGAGATGTTCCCCTTTCTACAGGTCATACATAGGCTGTCAGTGACTCCCTATGGCCAACAGCCCAAGCTTAAGAGGCCTTCCACGCGCAAGTCGTGTCTGGTGTGAATGCCCCATAAGGGAATGTAGCCAGGGGGCCCGAAGGAACCCTAGCCAGTCACTTGTCAGGGGAACAAAGTCAACCCTGAATGCCACCAGGGAGGCCGACCTGGTCTAATTAAAGCAACCTAGCCTTGGCCAACAACCTGTCTGATCACAGAGTCTCAAATCACATTCTTCAGAGAAGATATCCAGTAAGAGTGACTGCAAAAAGGACCCAGAATCGGATCTGAGCGGTAAGCAGGTTTAAAACGCTGCCGCTGATCCAGATCCTTCAGCAGATCAGATTGGTAAGCCTGTAACACTGCCATCGTGTGTAAAGCAGCACCAGTCTGACCCGCTGCCACGTATGTCCTGCCATTCAAGCGAGATGTCACCTAAAAGAGCTTTAAAGGCAGGACCAGAGCTTTTGATGTCTGTGCCCGCCCTGTGACGAGATAGCAAACATTTCACCAATAGGGGGCATCGACACATACCTATGCTGGCTCATTCCCTCAACATCAACGAAATTAGCTCGCTGATGTCGGTGAATATGAGCCAAATACGGGTTCTTCCATGCCTTCTCGATCGCCACATGTAGATCAGGAAGGAATGGGAGGCTCACAGGGGCTGCTGGATTATGTTCGGAAAGGAATCGTACGCCGAGCCGACACAGATCCACACACTTCTCGATGGCTTTCAATTCAGTAGAAAAATCACTCCTCTTCATAACATAGGGGTCACGTCCAAAATATGTTGTGATTTTCTGTTTATACCTTTCTAAACCAGCACAGTACGGACTTTTCCCCATCTCTTCCATTCTAATTTTCACAGCTTGCCCTCCACATTGATTTCGCACGTCACCAGAACCACGTGACTGCAAACAACCTATTAACAGAAATGTAATAACCCTAATAACGATAATAACCCTGATATAAACTATATAGACATATTTTAAAAAGAACAAAACTGATAAAAAAATTACAACATTAATTCAAAATTTTAACAAAAACTAATAACACCAAGTTTTATTTTTCTGACTGCACTGGCAGATATTTGTTCTTGTTTTAAGCATAAAGTTTTGATTCAAGACTTTTTATCTTGTCATTTTGCTTCTCAAGTAAATGCATCTTGATTTAAGAATGTTTAGATATTTTACTAAAAAACAAGACAAAAAAAACACAATTTAAAAAATTTTTTTTTTTGCAGTGTGCTCGAATCTGCACCAGAAACCAAAGACTTTAGACACACAAAGACGGTGCACTCATGTTACTATGAATGGGAGAAAGTCCTGCCTTCTAAATAAAAGAGCCAATCGCTGATTGGTAAAGTCATCACATCACTGCAGCTCCAGATGAGGTCAGATACAGTCGGAGGAACGTGTTTATGACTGCACAGGCGCATTGGCGGCTCCAGCCAATTTGATGTTTCTCCATTCAAAAAGATTGAAACAGCTGCCCGAGAGACGTTTCGAAGATGGTTGCCGACTGAAATGACTTGCCTTAAAGGGACTTTGCCAGAAAATCTACATTCAAACAAACAGTAACTTATTAGCACTCATTCTTTACGGTTTCAGCAGCAGTTTAGATGCAGCATCAGCAGATCTTAAACGACTGGCTGTGGCGTTTTTCGCCTCTCATTTGCATAAAGTTGAGCGTTTCTCTACTTCTTGACACACTCACCGCTTGCTCAGCTCCGCTGTCAGTCTCTCGGTTCGCAGGCGGCTCTCGACTGCAATGAATTCAAATGTTTGGCTGCACAAGACGACTGGATCAGTGTGTGTTTGGACAGTGAAGGGTAGCAACGGAGATCAGCCACATCTGTAACAGAGAGGAAAGTTTGTGCTTTATAATAAGGTTTCCTCTGTTTACATTAACATATTAGTTAACATGAATTAATAATAAACAAGCATTTATTAATCTTAGTCAATGGTAATTTCAACATTTACTAATATATTTATGTTAACTAGTAAAAACATTTCTGTTAACTGAAAAAAAGCTGAAATTATATATATACATATATAAAGTAGAAAACTTTATTGTATTATTGTTTATAAACATTTCTAATATTTGTTTAGTTCAAGCTGAAGCACTAAAATGATTAACTGGAAATAAAAAAATCTTAAATACAAAACTAATAAAATGACAAAAGCACATAATGAAATGACTAAAAAGTAAATTAGAATTATCACGAAAACTAAAAATATAAAAATAAAAGCTACTTCAAAATATCAATAAAACTAAAATAAAAACCAAAATAACACTAATAGAAAAATAAATGTGAATGTTTGACTGAACACTGTTATAAAACATGAATCATTTTGCTTTAGTAAATCTGTATCTTCACAGATCGGCTTATTTTCGCAGGTAAAATGGTGGAGAAATTCAGTCTCAGAAAGTTATTTAATAAAAGTAATTTGCAGTTTATGGCGAAATTTAATTATCACTAATGCTTAATAAGTTGGAGAAATCACTCATTTACAGTTTAGATTCACACGGAAGAGAATAAAACGGTGATGATGTCAAAGGAATCCAGTTAAATGTATTTAATTAATCTCATTTATAATAAATCAACCTGTAAATTAGATGAGTTCAGTGAACCTAAACTGATGAATCGCAAAGATTTGTAAAATGTTGCTAGAACTATAGACCAATACCTATGAATACTAATGAGATCATGTTGAAATATATTTTCTAGAAACAGTTCTGCAGTGTTAAAGGCTCCGGCTCATCTCTCACACTATATTATAATATAAACGCTCAGAACAATATTCCGTCCGCGTCTGTGACTCTCTGTGTAATAAAAGATAAAGTAAAACACTGCTGATAAACGACTCCAATGACTCTGTGTGAATAATCTCTGGCTTTTCATCTGACACACAAAGTTTGATCCTTTTTTTAAAAGAAGGAATATCTGAAGTATTTTAAATTATGGCTCACACTCACACTGATAACAAAACGCTTCCTCAAACAGATGAACACTCCTGCATAATGTACTTATGAAGTAAAAAAAAAAAACAGTTTGAAACTTTTAATAGAAATATGTACAATGATTTAATATACTTTTCATCGTTCGCTCTTTACAACAGCTGCAACGTTACAATGACGTGACTGGCCAATCACAATCCAGTATTCAAGAGAGTTGTGCAATATTCAAGAGTTGTGAGTTATGCTCGAGTGACATTAGAAAGATCCTGACTCCATGTGTCTCCACACAGAATGAATACAGAGCTAAGTACCACACACACACACACACACACACACTTTGATTCTGCACTATAAAACATGACGCTTGGGGTCATTTAGTTCCATCAGCACAGTCTCCTGTGAGAGACAGACAGAGAGAGAGAGAGAGTGAGAGTGTTTCTGAGTGTGTGTGTGTGTGAGAGGGAGTGTTTCTGAGTGTGTGTATGTGTGCATGTGTGTGTGTGCATGTGTGTGAGAGTGAGTGTTTCTGAGTGTGTGTGTGTGTGCATGTGTGAGAGAGTGAGTGTTTCTGAGTGTGTG